>BMAV01026096.1:304022-314786 GCA_019973955.1 Trichonephila inaurata madagascariensis | reverse complement strand
CAGGTGTCATCCTTGTAACTTGACCATGGTTCAGAATTACGAGGTCAGTCTTCAAAAGCCATTGTGTAGCTGAACAGAGCGATGTTAATATTCACTCACTCACTCATACTACAGCTTCATTAACTTTCTATCAATCCACATGCCTCACCTTCTTAAGAAATAAAATAACCGATATGAAAAGTAGCTTCAAGTTAAGTTCAGTTGTTGAAATGCAAATATTTTGGGAACATTTCTTTTTCTATTTAATTCTTCACGTTTACATTCGGAATATATACATTAAATGATTTAATTACAAATATGTGAAAAACATGACTACATATGCCTTTTTAATTTAGCAGAATTTAAGCTACTGTTAATATAATGATAGTTTCACACTCAATACAATATCGAATGGGTTCACATTTATTTTCCGTTCAATAGATCTAAATTCAAAATAGTTGTCGCTATACTTTTGCCTTTTTGAATTTGCATATGAATATTCATACAAAGGAAAATCATAGAAACACTCGCAGATCATTTTACTGTCATTTAAGTTGACTTCTATTGTCTTTTTTTCAATTTGTTGGTTCTAAACCATTTATCCATTTTAAATATTTGATTCACTGAAAATTACTTTTTTAAATGAATTAAAAAATGGAACAGAGTGCATAAAAATGATAAGTGAGTAAGTGTTAATTAATGTCACACTTTGAAAATACATTTGGGTTATTGGCGATGAACCGCATAATTTTTAACCACAAGTAAGTGATGAGGACACCTGAGCTAACATCCTAACCTCAAAACTTCCATATCCCATCAATGTGAGGACTTTGAGTTGTGACATATTTAATGTGCATCAGCTCCTTTATACAGCAGGTCTTCAATGGCATCAGGGATCGAACCAGCCAAGGGTTTGCAATCATGACCACTCGGCTATTAGAGCCCCATAATGTTAGAAGTGATAACAACTCGGGCTGTATTTTTGTGTTTAACAAACACTTAAAAGCTAATTTTACTACTAATAAAAAGCATTGCAAAGTAAATATCTTTAATAGTAGTAATTTTAAAATATCACAGTATGGATAATTAGATGCTAGAATCATTTTTAAAAAAAGTCTAGGACATGAAACATTGTGGAAGGTGATAGCACAAAGGTACGAAAAAACACATACAGATAAACATATTTTCATTGAAAATTCTCAAGAAGTTTGAAGCAATATAAATAAAATACTATACAGCTGTCCATTTATTATTAACCACAAAGCAAAATCATCATAATAAAGATAACTATATTTTATTGTTAAAAAAAATCCTTTTATTTAATGGTAAATAATCAATGAATGTATTCTAAAATTCATTAATATTCCATATTTTAAATGAAATGCTATTTGCATTTACAAGCATGAGAATTTTTTTTAAATATTGAAGTCAAATAAAACTTTTTCTTTGAATAACAATGCTAATCAAAAATGTTTTTAGAAGCTTATGGTGCATTCAAGCTAAAAAAACACACACACTTAAGCATGTTATAAACATAAAACATTCCCACTACTTTTTTCAAAAAAAATGTCCTTTTTTCAGAGTCATTCAACCCATGTTCTTAATTCACCCTTAAACATGCACTAAAACATGAATGCACTTTATCGCTTTTTTTTTTAAGGATAATCTCTGTCAAAGAGTATTTCTTATAATGGTTCCTGAACTTATGCATGCAAAGAAGTTGCAGAAAATCACTTAGGGGCTACATTTTTTTTAAAAAAAATAATTCTTTTGCAGGAAGTTGCTTTAGATGCTCGTTTTTCGTTCAGAAACGTTGTTTTAGGTATATGCTCATGGTCATAAAACTCCATAGAGAACGTGAGACTATTTTGCAAATACAATTATATTTTTCTCATCAAATTTTAATTTTGAAGATTGTTGGGTTACAGCAACATATTACAATTTAAAACAGTCAAAACTTATTTTACTATTTTAAAAAGTTCCTTTCAGACAGTTCCTTTCATTCATATTTTACTGACATTTTTATACTAATACTATTATTTTTTTTATAACTGAATAAAAATATGTCTTTAATAAGTCTGACTTGAAATAATATTAAGTCCTTTATTTATGGTAGCAAAACAAACAAGTTTAAAGAAAATTCAATGCACTTAAGTAATAAAGAATAAGATACCAGATTATTACAATATATACCAAGAAAGTACTTAAAAAAATTAACAGAATTCTGAAATCCACATTAAAATGAAAACTACAAAGAATAAAGTTTAATTTTACTCACTTATGCCTAGTGCAATAAAAAATGAAACATAAATTGAAATTTATCAAAACAATCTATAACCAGTGACAGAATAAAAATTAAGAATATCTTATCTATGGCATACAAAAAAAGTTCAAAACTCTTTTCTTTATAACTGAAAAGTAAGCACGATTTGCTTTTATTTAAGAAACAATGAGTAATTGCAGAACGAGAAATAAAAACAAAGAAAAATTATTGAATTTTAGCTTACATGTGTACAGATTTTTCCAATGCATAGCTAGGTGCAAAAAAAAAAAAAATCTATACAAAGAAATTATAAGTCAAACATTATTTGTTCATAGCCCTAATATTCACCAAATATAGTTTAAAATGTCATTTATCAAGAATATTTATAAGAAATACAAAATCAATCAAATAAAGATCATAAATATTAAAAACAAATTACCAAATACCGCATGATTCTTCTAACAGTGTAAGCCTGGAAAATATTCCAGTTCTCTCTCAAAAAGTAATCATTACAAAACAACTTTTTTAATGGCAGTTTCGAAGAAGAAACCAATGTTTTACCTGCTATCAGTTTCTCAGTGTGTCTCAACTTATTGGTATACTAAGCACAAAAAGCTTTTTCAGTCACGATTTTAAATAATCGCTTTTTCTTGATATTGTGTTGCACCCTGCCTCTTTAACAGTCTGAGATTTTTTTTACTCCTGGACGTTTAAAAAAAGACTATAGGCAATGATTGCTTTTTAAATAATGCTAATAAAATTTTCTGCTTCAAAACTCTTGCTTTTACATACATATGTATAAATTAAATATAAAACACTGTCCAGGAATTTTAAGTTTTCAAATAACGAACTTGGAGTTATTGAATTTTTTAATACAAATTAACTGAGAAAATCTGATCATAAACGTAAATTGAAATTAATATGAAACAAGGGGTATATGTGCCTAGAGAAAAGTCTGAGAGAATCAATACTAAAAAGACTCTTCATATTTATCTACTAGAAAATTTGTAAAACTGATACCTTTCAAAACGTAAAAGCTTTTGCAATGCTGCATATATAGGCCATCTCACGCACATGAGTTTTTTCCCACACCTGAAAGAAAATAATCATGTGTACTTATTTAAACTAAGTTCACAATAATGAAATTATCTATAAATTTCAACTCATCTAAAATATTTAATCATATTTTAACTAAGAACAAACTATTTAATATCAAAAAAAAAAAAAAAATTGTTACAAATACAACTTATATTTTTAAAGACAACAATCTTCATATCAATATAAATAAAAGTAGAGCTTCAATCGATATTTTTGAAAATTTACCATGATGATATAAAAGTTCTAGCATTTGATTTATTAAATTTTATAATCACTACTACTTCTTTTTATCCATATTCATTTCTAAATCTGGTGCTAGTTTGATATCGGGGGGGGGGGGTAATAGGGCCAAGTTGTTGTTTATGTTCGAAAAGATGGGCGATAACATTACAATATGTGGTTACCTTAATATTTTAATTGTCTGTCGATATGGTTGCTATGGGGATAACGTACATTAGAAATAACTTTTCTTGGTTTTTTCCTACGGTAACCCTATTAATTTCAGACGATTTTTAATTAACTCCTTTAAAAATTTAACCATTTTCAGAGTAATTGTTCATAGTTTCGGCGTCTTCTGTTTTATTCTGTGTTATTTTCGAATATGGATATTTCTAAAATGTGAGTGAGTACTAGAATACTTTTTTTTCTTTAAAGAATAAGTGTTGTGCTTTTAATTATCGCTATAAATCGTTTATTTTCGTTTTAAAAATTCTTTTTTTTTTACATTCTTTGTTCGATGAAATTCGTTGAAAGAACTTGCAGTGCAAGTTTTATATTGCAAGCTTTCAGTACTTTTGTAATTGATATTCATAATTAGTTTTAACATATATTATGTAATTATTTTATTCATAATGTAATACAAAAATGCAATTATTACTATGTGTAATAATCATATAATATTCGTTATTTATAATTTTTTTTTTAATATTTATTTATAACCTCACTGGCTATGGTAAATGCCTGGATAATTCACAAAACTCTTAACAGAGATGTAGTCCTAAACTTGAAGGAGTCCCGAAGAGTTATAACAATAGTTTATCTAAAAGAACTGTTATGAATACAAAGAGGTAGACCTAGGATCTTGACTGAACCTTCTGGTGCAAAATAAGACATTTGTAAAGACAGTAATGGTCATTTTTTACTTAGGAGATAAAAATAGTCTTTGTCTAAGAGAGAGCTGCAAAGGGAAACCAAAAGCATACTGTAGCATAAGTGACAAAACATTTTTTCATGCTTGCTTTCAACCTTTGCACCAAGATTAGAGTGAAATTCAACTGAAAAGTGAACTATCTCGTAAAAAAGAAAGTATTATTCAAATAAAGTAAAATTTTGTTCTCGAAAATCGCTTTTCATCATTGAAGAAATCACTAACACATGCGAGTGCAAACTTTATCCCCTCTATCCCAGGGTACTATTTGAGGACGGGTCAGAAATTTTAGATAAAATATAAAAAATTCTCAAATTTTGTTATATTTGGGTTCAGTTAACTTTAGAAAATATGATTCTTCTCAAATTTGAACAAAATAAATGAACTGGGATAAAACGGGTTAATCAAATGGCTGTATTTTATATGTTAGATGATGATGTTCTTAGATTAAAAAACATATGCATGATTCAATGATCGATCGTAATTTGAAACAACTATAACTATTGGCTCTAGATTTCATAATTTTGAATCTTGATCCATTGATAAGGATGACACTCAATTGTCCTGACTACAACACAACGCCAATGTGTGAGTCTCAATAGATTTAATATGAACAATGCTACAAAATAACAGGACTTCACTGGAATCGGAACTTGAACATGTGGTTCAGTTGAAACAAAAACAGCAATTCACAAATCAAAATAATGGTATGTTTGCCTAAAATTTAGGTCCACCATTTCCTTGTCAAATGAATCATAATAAATAAAGATAAAACAACTCTTCGGCATTATAAAAAATAACCAGAAGATGTTACATCATATTAATTAGTCCAGCTATGTTATTGTGATCAATTGAGGTAGTAGTATGCATAAACATAAAATTGCACAGAATTCCTCATTTGCTAATACTTACTTTGTGTGCTGGAAGGCTAAAGGTTTATCCCGAGGTTGTAGCAAAAAATAACTGTTTTGGGGATTTCCTGGCTGAGGTAGTAATAAAGTATGCAATAAGAGTGATGTAATGCTTTTGACAGCAAGACAACTAGTTCTGATCCGTTCTTCATCCTCTTCTTTCCCATCTATATCATCTACTGGAGTTGCACTTAAAACACCAAGTAATGCCATCCATGTTTCTTCAAATTGTTGCCGTGATATCCAGCCTTAAATAAAGAAGACATTTGACAAGTACACATGTTTTTGTTAAAATTGCACAATTTCCAAACATTTTGGAAATTCGGTTCTTATGAATGTTAACATGTTTATTAAAATTTTTTTAAGCAAATGAGAGGCATTTTACACAGAACATGTTCACAATATTTCAACTCCCCATAATATTAAAATTTCAATTTGAAATGAAATTGATCTAAAATATTTACTGAATGTATAAAAAGGAATATATTATTTATAAGATACAAGCAAAACATGCTTCATTTGCATAATAGTCATGATACATGCAAGTTAGGAATCAAATATAGATTTATTGTGAGAATTTGCTGAGTTTTACACTTTTCAGTATTTAGAGCACAACAGTTGAGAGTCATACTTTACAGTTACATGCATTACAATATTATGTTAATCTACTATTTGATTTATTTTAGCTTAATTAAAATTGACATTTGAAGTTTAATATTTACTATTCATACTCTAATGTGGGGTCTTCAACCTGTGGCGCACTGAAGGTATTTTAGTAGCCCCTCATTTGAACTTGAGACAATTTAAAACAAAATTTCCTTGTCTGTTTTGCGTTGTAAGAAACGCAATTTCTTCTGTTATTCTTGACATATATTTAAAACATTTCACTAATGTATTTCATATCCATTTGAGATAAAATTTTCTGAAATTTCACTGTATTTTAAATATAAAGACTGACTATGCATACAATCTCAAACATTTTTGGAAAGAAGTTGGTCTCTTTATCTTTAACAGGTCTGCACAGTGTTTTAATTCGACTTCCATTTCACTTTTTAGAAACCAATAACACATACATATATATATGTCAGGCCCCAGGCCTGCTGGTAAACAAACAATCATCTTTAATTAACAGATCTTTATTCTTCTTGAAGCTTAATGAAATCCAACATGGCGGCTCTTTGGTGCACAACCGGGTGGAATTGACAACATCACAGCGAGGAGTCACCAGCTGGTCATTTTGCTTAAGCTGTCTTTCGTCAGCGCTCGCTCAACCTTTAAATAGGCTTATTTACCCTCAAATCCCTACGCGACAGTAAAGAGTTCACTCTATTTTTATTTACCGTAAAATCCGACGTATAACGAGCATTTTTAACACAAAAAATAAGATCTAAACTTAAGGGTGCGCGTTATACGCCGGGTATAAAAACGATAGCTTTAAAAATAACAAAAGAAAAGAAAAAATCAGAATAAATTTTTTTTACTTCTACATGTTTTGAAATAATGTTTATTTAAAAGAAATTACTTGCCTTATGAACTAAAAGAGTTGTAGTTCAAGAAGAAAACTGTTCCGTCAAAAGTCTAGTATAATACCTCGAATAAATGACTTCAAAATATAAGAGCGATATATACTATTATTTCGGATTTCTTCGTAAAAAAGGGAATGCGCGTTATACGGTGAATATACCTAAAAATTAAAAAGTTAAGCTTGAAAATATAGGTGCGCATTATACATTGGTTCGCGTTATATGCCGGATTTTACGGTACTTAATTTTGAAGCTAAAGTTTCCAGACTTGACATATAATATATATACATATACACAAATCCGTAAATACCATCTCTTCTCTCAGAATCAGTGTAGTGTTGTAAAACAAACCTCCCTTTTTTCATATAAATTTCCTGACTACAATATTTTTTGACAGTCATGTGGCTCGCGGATCACTGAGAATTTATTGATGTGGCTCATGGATCATTGCAAATTTATTAATTTGACCCTCAAGCATGAAAGGTTGAAGTCCCCTACTCTAACAGGACTCCTTAAAGATTACTTTCAAAATAGAAATGATGAATGGAGCTGTTACTTGATATTTTCTGTATTTTTTCAAGCTTAAATAAAAAGAATAATATATTTTAATAATTTTCAGTATATTTACGAAGTTAGGTTTTACATACAAAAGTGTTTGTACATGTAGAAATTTTTAAATCAATTTCTATATAAATTTATCTCAGCGTACTTTACAAACACATACACAAAATATTCCAAGTTTTTGTTTATTTAATAAACTGCACAGCATTTTAAAGGAATTTCTTACTTTTATTTAAGCTCTTAAATCATAGAAAATCTAAAAAGTAAAAACTCTTATTAAAATGGAAGAAAACATAGTACCAATTTCACAACAAAACCATATTTTCTCAGATAATGGTTCTCAAAGTATGTACACAACACATATTTATATAGTAACTTAAATATAAATTTTAGTTAAATTTATCTAACAAATATAGAAAAAATTTCTCTGGTAGGTGATTTGGATGATGCAATGCTTCCTATAATGTCTTATAGTGCAAAATATAAAAGCATAGAATGAGTCAGAAATTATTAAAAAAAAATAATTTCTGCAATTCATTTAAAAATATACCTGTCTACATAATACACAAATTATTTATTTTCAGCAATCAATTTTAAAAAGAGAAAATTCTCAATAAATAAGAGAGGAGAAAAAAATTAAATAATACTTACCAAGAAGATTTATCCTATAAATAAATTGCTTTAAAACGTCCCTGTCTTGTAAATATTCTCCAGATGGAGTTGGGATACAGGTTTTGAAATCTCCAGAAAACTCAGGATTCCATCCAAGATTCCACAAAATAGGAGGTGCTCGAGCAAAACTATTTACCAATGGCAATCTCGCCAAACCTATGGTGATACATGATATAAATCAATCTTTATAGAACTGATATACACTCTTTCAGAAAAAAAAGTACAAAAACAAAAGCAAATCCCTCTCAATATCTTAAAGATAATTATGATATGGAATTGCTAATAGTAATAATGGTATATAACTCATAACATGCCATATTACCTTTAAATTCTGTTGAAATAATCCTTTAAATTTTTATACATAGAAACGTTTTTGAAATTAAAGATGGAATGCTTAATCAAATGTAAAGATAGTTATTTTTGAAACTGGTCATGTAAAATGTGCATAACATGCCTTCTCAATAAATGTACATCAATAATAGAGGAATTTAAGAATAAAATTCTTCTTTAAAAAAACAAGAGTACTGAAAGAGGCATATGTTTAAAAGAGAAGAGTAAATATAAATTAAGCTTACATGAAGAGGGTCTTATTCTCGAAGGAAAACATGTTGTTGGGATTTTAAGATCAAATAACAGGAAAGGAAGCACAACATATGTATGGAGTGTACATACTTGAAGTTCTTCAGCAAATTTAAGATGACTAGTTATGGTCGTATATTTTACGAACAGAAACAGTTTAAGAAATGATTATTTTTATTTTATGAAGTTGATAATTAACTACAGATTATACTACTTTAAACATTTCATAATATTAAAGTACGTTTTTCGTTACCTATATGTTTTATGACCACACATTTTCGAAAATTTTATTTACTAACTTATAAGAAATGAAAAATTTTATTATATTTGATTTGAAATGGATAAATTTCCTATTCTATCTCGAATTAATGAACAATTATACAATGTATTTAAATAAATAACTTTTAGCATCAGAATTTATTTTGAAAAAAATTCGATCACTCTCGCCAAAAACAAATATTTATTCTATGTTTCAGGTAATTTCTCTATGTTGCGTAAGTTACGTTGAGAAAATATGAAGAAAAGTTGAATGAACTGCATTATACTAATATAATACCAATGTGTATGAATCTTTTTTTAACACCAGATTCAGAACTTATATTTATTTCGGAATTCAGTGTTACTAATAGCTCAAGATCAAAAGTAGACAAAGCATGTATTTTAAGGTACCGATGTATTCTAAATTATTCGATAATTCCCCCAAGGAAAAAAATATAAAACAGGTGTCTCCAAATTATTCAGCCTGAAGATTGCAATAACTACTAAACAGTAGTTTGGAGGCGGAATACACACTCGAGGTCCAAATAAAAAGAATTAAAATATAAATGTTTTTATTTATTTATTTATTATTATTATATTCAGTTATTGTTTATAACACATAGATACACTTCCTTTTTCCTTCTAGGAAATTCCCTTTGTTTTTTCGTAATTCAAAATACTTCGCTCAGAACTTTCTTACAAAGCCATCTTACTGCTGAGTAACACGGTAGATCTTGCGATTCTGTATTTGTATCTTTTGACATGTTTTCGAATTATATATGGCTGACCCCATCTGACCTTATTAAATTCACCATCTTCACCTCAGGATTCAGTAAACTGCTAATGTTTTAGCAGTGTACTGAACTTTACATTTAGCACAACATGTTTTTATTTTAGAACACACAAAGCTTGTTGTCTTGTTTGTAAAGATTACCTTCAATTTTTATTTTCAATGGCAAAATCTTACTTGTTTCATGCATTCTTCTTTCAATTTTTTGTGTTTGTACTGGCAAGTTATTGGAATATGAGACATTTTTGTGATGCTTTATTTTGGTTTTCTTAGCTATCTGTCTGTGAATGATTTTATACTTTTTTTATGGTAGTCACACCAATTAGAAGATTCCATGAAAGCCTTCACAATATTCAGAATTAAAGCTTAATTCTGAATTTTTTTTAAAAGCTCATTTCAAGAGAATATCAATTATATTTTAAATGTTCAATGAGAATGCAGTGTCACAGAATTTTAGTAAAATATAACACTAACTAGAAGGCTTATGTTTGAAAAGAACATGTAGAAAAAAAAGGAACATATTTTTTGCACAGTAAAAATAATTGAAAATACCAGGAGATGTACTCTAATTTAAAAGAAAGAAAAACCTTAAAAGTTCAATAATCATAGGCTATTTTTAAAAAAATAAAACTCAAAAAATTCTACAATGAACTTTATTTTAAAACATAGATGTTATGAGATAAATGTATCCCAATTTTCTTTCTATTAAATATTGCAGTATATTTTAACTTTATAGGCTACATAATGTTTGAAATTTCACTAACATCAGAAATAACTTTTACATTACATTTTGTTTTAAATAGATAAATAATTTAATAAGTACTTTAATTATACGTTTTTTTAAAATTTTGGTAAAAAATGCTTCATATTAGATGAAAAGCAGTGTGACACTTAAAGCTATCTTCACAAAAAATCAAAGAGCCTGTACTGAACGCGGAATACATTTTCAGAAAAAAAAAAAAAAAAAAAAAAAAAAAAAAAAA
>BMAV01026096.1:271135-303922 GCA_019973955.1 Trichonephila inaurata madagascariensis | reverse complement strand
AAAAAAAAAAAAAAAAAAAAAAAAAAAAAACGTCCCAATTTTCATAAAGATTTATGATACTTACACATATACATTGAAACACATCTTTAGAGTTTAGATAAATTCCATAAAAATGCATGTTTTCTACTTTGGCATGCAAAGTTTAAGCAAATTTAACATTACAGTAAGGGAGTCAAAATATTTAACAAATTTTGCATCGAAAAAAAAGTGGATTAATTTATATTTATTCATTATACAAAGACAGATTTAAAACAATTTTTCACTGGCTTTCCCAGTGTACCAGTGAGGTAACAAGAACAACAACAACAACAAAAAAAAAAATCATAAAGTGACTTCAATCTAATATAAAAAACAATATATAAGAAATCTAAAGATATATTTCTAGAGATAGAAGAGGCAACAGTTCCATTAAAATGAGAAATACCATGAATTTAGCTTTTTAATTCATTTAATTTAATTAAACTACACTAAATAAATGAGAATAATAAAACTTCAAATAATTTTAATTTAAAGTAAGGCACATAATATGTCACAGATTAAGGCTATTAGTTTGTTAATATTAATTAGCTTGTTTCTCATTAGGCAACATTATTTTTTAACTAGATGTACATAAATGGTAACTGAGGATAAATCTTAGCATTTTTGAAGCATGTTCTAATGAATTTAATTTGGTTCTTACTCTTCTCACACACTTCTACGCAATGTGAAGATAGCATTTTCAGGTTCAATTAAATGTAACTACCAAAAATTTCATTATTTTTCAAGATAGTTATAGGTTCATGGTCTTTAAAGGTTTTCTCAAATCAAAATGACACATTTATTTTAAAAGCATGTCTCTTAAGTTAATACTATTGTCTATTTTATAGAAATATATTTCAGAATCATAGACATTTGAAATCTGTCTGATATGTAACATCAAATACGTAAAATCAAAGAGCAATGAAGTTCTTCTAGTATAGATGATTTTAATGCATACATAAACAAGTATATATACAGCAAGATCTTTCATAATTGAAATAATAACATTAAAAGACAGCATAGACAATGAGTGAGACAAAAAAGAAATTATGTGTTTTCTTAAGCGAATTTTACTTTTTAATAATATGTAGGAGGAATGTTTTGAGAGTAAGTTTCGTCACTTTTTTTGAAAGAGTACCATGTGATACAAACAGATGCAATAAGAAACCACAATTGATGCTGGTTTAACCACAGAAGCATAAACACAAGAGGAAACATGCATGCACAAAGTCTTGAAGAAACAGCAGATCAGCCTTCTCATTGAGGCTATTCGAGTAAAAATCAAAATGGCAAACAGACATGTACAGAAAATATGGTCGCCAAAAGAAATTGATGCTAATATCAGGTATTAAATAAACATGTGAGACTGGTATTTCAAGCATTTGTGAGCAAACACCTACAGACTGTGCAAGGTGAAAAGGTCATGTTTCGTCAAATGGTTGGTATCTGGTGTCACATGATCAGTGAAGGAAAGTTGATCATAGAGGATAAAGATCAAAGCTAGATGTTTTTCCACATCCACAAAAGAAAATAACATTGCAGGTTGTGGAACAAATTCTTGTATCACAGGGCACCAAGTTTTACCAGAGTGGTTCCTTCAAACTGATTTCACAGGACGATTAATGCGTCAATGTCAGCCGTGACTGACAAAAAATAGTGCAAGGTGTATAGTTCAAAATGCCATGGCGTATTTTTTCCCCAATAGTTTCTATGTGAAACCTATTTTTGGAACGTTACTCGTACACTAAATTATCAAAATCAAATAAGGATCACACACATAAGAAAATGAGAAATTAAAAGTCAATATTGTAGCAAAAATTTTCTTTTTCTTAAATTCATAGGTGAATTTTTTGTCGAACAAAAATTTAATCGTTCTGCTCAATTTTAGTTACTGAAGATTAAAAACTCGAAAATTGCAACTATTATTACCTTTCAGTCATCAAACTATAAAAGCTAATAAGAAGCATAGTTAAATAATACATGGGGTAAAATACACATAAGCTATTTTTACTTTGGTACAGCATAAGGCATCCTTGTATATCAAGTTTTGACACAAAAGTTCCTTTCAGCTACTTCCTAAAACATATGGCTTTAATGGAACATTTTTTTTTGTCTAATTAAGTAATTAATTTATTTAAACCATACTAAAATCAAGGTTCTATTGATGTTAGAACAATTGAAATAAATTATACTCTAGTTAGGATACTATATGAATAATATAAGAATAGTTAAGAATTTTTGATGATGTTGTACAATTATTATTAGAAAAATTAATACATTCTAATATTTTAACAGCTTCTTCCTAGTCTTTGATAAAAAAATAAAGGTCATACTTTTTAAGGTAACACTTTGGAAGTAGAAAAATAAATTATCTTTAATTTTAGCATTATTTGCATAAGTTCTGCAAACTAAGGTTTACCTAAATTCTCTTTACATCATGAACGCCCCTATATTAGATTTTTTATACTATCAATGAAATTGAATGGATTACCTCTTATTACACTTTTTAATGGATTGAACAAATGCTCGGACACATCAGTTTGATAACTTCCAGACATTTCCAGCCATTCAATCATTTCAGCCATATGTACACATGCTTTCCAAGCTTGTCGCTGTTCTAAAAAATTATGCAAACATGAATGTTAATTATAATCATAAAAAACCAGAATCAGAATAAAAGGGGAAAAGAACAGTTCTATAAAAAATAGCTATCCATGTTTGTTTATTGTAACTTAAAAATTTACACATGTTTCAAAATAAAAATATGCCGAAAGTTAAAAAGATGAAGTATGTTTTTTCAATACTTCAAGGGCAAACTAATTTGAAAAATATCTAATTCTATTTTCTAAAATGATGTGGATATTATTTTGACAGGAGAAATATTTCAAATCTCTTCACAACAGAGAAAGCAAAAAAAAAAAAAAAAATCCTTTCATTTAATTCCTCAAATAACTTTATAATGTGCAGATTCGTAGCAGCAAGTACATAACTGCTGCAACGAAAAAGAATACAAAAATAATAATGACATTACAATTCATAAAATAGCAATTAAATGTTTTTCTCTTTTTAAAAATTTTAAAAAAAACCTGAAAAATTGAAATTTAATGTTTAAAGATAGATTTTATTTTAATGATGTAAAAAAAGCAATATTTTTAATTGCTTATTCCCAAGAGAAACTGATCGATTTGCATTTTTTGAAAACAAAAAGAAAAATTGAATTTTAAAATTACATAAACTTTTTTTGAAACAAGGAAGATAATCAGCATTATTTTTGCTTAATATGAAATCAGATAAATATTTCAATTGATGAGAAGCCGTTAAATATCTGAAAAGAAAAGTTTTATCATAATACATTAGTACAGAAAATGAAAATAAGCCTAGGGCAAAACTGAATATAATACGCAAGAGATGTATACTTAGTAACTGGAAATAAAATATCCCTCAAAATTTAGGTTTATCTAAATTCCTCATATTTTACACAATAATAATTATTTTTTAAATAGTACTAATAAGAATTATTTTCATACAACAGGAAAAAAACATTAAACAAGTTCATTAAGAGAAGATTACCAATTCATATTACCTGTTGTAAGAGAAGCATTTTCTACAAGATCTGGTTGCATCACGTGATTCTTATCCTGCTGCACTAAAAAATCATAATCATTATTCACATGGAATACACTCACATTGATGAAAACATAATTCAGTACACTTATATATATATATATATATATTAATGTAATATAAAAATATACTTAATTATACATGCATTTCTAGGGGTGAAGTTTAAAAAAAAGGCATTATTTTGAGATTCATGAGGTTTGATTTCTGAGCTGAAGTAATAAATTCAACACAGAAATACATTAAAAGTAAGTATTTGAGATATGTCAAAGTAAAAATCCACATATTCACACTTTTATTACTAACAAAAAATATTGTTTATATGCGAAATAATTGTAATGTTTTATATTCAACACAGAGCTATTTGAGTACACGTTGATGCACAATTAAATTGTAGATATAGCCATGTGCCACCTTTCACCCAAATGATGGTGACGATTTGTGACGGGACATTCATCGCGTTTTCTTTTAACAATCCTCTTGGGTTTCTTTGGGGTCGAAATGGCAATTATTTCCAACCAACTCGAGAAGAAGAACATGTGTAGGCAAATTAGGAATCATACATAGAAGTTTAGCGTTCACGAGGTGGCTATGCGAGGTCTATGTCTTTGCTTAGAAGTGATTGAGTAATACCAAGTCCAAGATTTAACCTACCGGTACCTGTATAATCAAGTTAAAGGTGGATCCGTGACCACAAGGATTAGAGAAAGATTGAAGCCACGTCGGTTAGGACAAACAAGGTAACTGTTTACTTAGGATATAGCGGTAAGCACCTTTGATTAAACTATAAGTAAAGTGTGTGTATTAATGAGATTAGAATTAAGCTGTAAAGTTAGATATAGTGATCAATTACGCGATTATTTGGTAATACGAGTTGTGTCTTCTCATTCTAGATCTACTTACTTTGATTAGCATTATTGTTGTGATTAAGTTAAGATTTTAATAAACAGATATTAAGATGAACGATTTGCGTGATTTTTCGTTATTCCCTACAGAAACAGGTCGTGTAGATAATGGAGAACAGGGGCACCTACGGGAGGGTGCCTCACAGATTTATCTTCACATGGAATTGATAAACACCAGAAGTGTTAGGAAGGCCCATCCTCTCAACAATAGTGTTAGTCTGATTTATATCTGTGAGAATTATTTTTCGGATTACCTACATATCTAGACATAGGACTCGTAGCCTTGTTATTAGCGTCAGGATTGTACAACTTCTACATCTACATATATAATCTGATATTTAGATTATGTTACATTAAACTGCCCCTGATATTTTGTAACATGTAACACATTATTAATGCAAACATTCAAAAACATACAGGGGGTATCCAAGTTGAAACATTTTTCTTTTCACAAAATAAATTTCAATAGAGCAGTAAAAGATCCGTTATAAAATTAATAACAGTTCTATGGGTCTCAAACAGTACCCTAACTGAACTTTACTTAAAATCTAGATAAAGCTAAAGAATCTAGCTCATTTTATATTTCTATTTCATAAAATTTAAAGAATCTCAAAATTGCTGAAAAGTAAGTATGGCTATGGCACAAACTACATAACTGGAAAAAGCTCTTCACTCATTAACAAAAATAAACTCTTTCAAAATCTTTTTAAATATAAACAGATAGCAGGAATTAAATATAATTTGAACTTATCAGAAAATGCAAATGAGTAATAAGTTATATCATTTATTTAGCATTAATTAATTCTAAAATGGTTACTACTTATTCATTTAACAGAGATTTTTTTCCCCCCCCCCCATATACACAATTGATATATACAAAGTGATGTACACTATATTTTCCCCACATATATTACTTTCTTTTAATTTTTTTCTTTATAGTAATAATTTCACATTACTAATTTTGGGATCAAGGTATAATTCATCATAAATTTCTTATCCCAATAGGTTTAATTGTCCTTCATTACAAATTTGACTTGCTGTAAAATCTGGTGTATAACGTGCACCTATACTTTCAAGTTGCAATTTTGAATTTTTAGGTATATTTGCTATATAACACCCCACTTTTTACGAAGAAACCTGAAATGTACATGCGCAATGCTCCTATGTTTTGAAGTCATTATAAGTTTTAGAAAAAAGTAGTATACTTAAAGAGCTAACTACCCTTTCAGTTTATAAGGAATGTCATTTCTTTTATATAACCAGTATTTCGATCTATGTAGGAGTCTAATTTTTTTTATTTTCATTTTTTTTTTAATTTTTAAAGCTATCATTTTTATAAAAGACGTATAACGCGCACCCGTAAATTTCGATCTTATTTTTATGTTAAAAGTGCATGTTATACGTAGGATTTTATGGAAGTTTTTAAGTATGTTACATCGCAAATAACTGAAATATTAATACATGTGAATATTAAATATGCCAAATTCTATGACAGTAAACACACACACACAAGACAAAATCATGTGATCCCTTTGAGAGAAGATAGTACAAAGAAAGCATTTAAGTCAAAACCAACTTTTAAAACTACATATGAGTTAAAGAACAAACAAAATTACAATCAAAATTTTTGTGTGAAATAATGGAATATTTCTTTTTAATTCACACAAAATAAAAGTAGAAGCACTTTTTTTATATGTTTTATTCCTTTTAAGACAATTAGTAATAGTTTGTATTAAATATAAATTTTAACTGTATAGCATCACATTAATTTTACTTATGAAGTTTTTAGACTATTTATTCTAAGGGTATTTAAACTAAAGCCTAAAATATTTAAAATCATGAGGTCCAAGCCGATTTGCATAATATTTGTTTCTAAGATGAAAAATTCAACTTACAGTATTTCATTAAATAATGAACAGATGAAATAGTTAAGCATATTTTCGAAGTATGCGATGATGATCCAATAACTGATGACAATTCAGTACTTTTCAAGGTTTTATCTAGCAGAAATAAAGTTATTCTCAGCATTTCCGATGATACTGTTTTGGAAGTTTCAATCAGCCAAACAACAGCCTAAAAATACAAGATAACAATTCCATTAACTATTACGAGGTATCAACTCGAAATATAATAAAATATGAAAAGGAGCCAAATTAAAAACCACTACAAACATTTTTCATACATAAATACAAGCATCTTCATTATTATTCTTCAAATAATATTTCATAAATTGATAAATTACCACAGATTTCTCTTTAATATTTTTTACTCAGTCAAAAACATACAATCATGGTAAGTAAAAATTTTATACATAAAACTTGCTACTTAAAAAAAAAACCTTGATCATATTTCTTTTAAGAGTAACTTAAAATAACAAGTAAATTAAAGTTTTATTTATATAAAGCAACCATATACACATGATCTGTCATCTTATAATACTTCATTCATTTTCTATAAGATGTTCAAAAGCCTATTCATCAAAGATAGGATATCAAAAATATAATTTAATCGATTTCCAAAGAAATAGATACGAAAAGAAATAAAATATTAAGCAAACAAAACTAAGAAAAATTATTCATATGGTTATGAGTGATTATTTGTCACAATTCAACTGTTGTTCAATAAGTTGCATAAGCTTACTTTAGCTTTGCAAGGAAAAAGAAAAGCCCATACTGAATGAGGAATGAAATTGAAAATTATTTGCACTTCTTGTAAAATACTTTTCTCTTTTCAAAACTTCTACTAATTTTTGATATCCTTGTGGAAAATCCCAATGAATTTCCAGCATTTTTTCAAAAACATGAAAAGTAGTTAAGAAATGATTATCCAGAAATGATAATAGGTAAACCATTTATTATAGTCGATTACGAAAAATATTGTTTCATTTCATTTTCAGTGATCTTCAATTCGAATGACAAAGAGACAAGGATAGGATGTGAGAAATACTAAAGATGGAACTGTTGTATTTTGGAATACTAAAATTGTTAAAAACAGTGAGTTATACATATGTCAAAGAGAGGAAGATAAAATAGAAAGAGAAAAAAAATTAAGATACAACAACATAAGTTGTACTACAGAGATATATGTATTCAGTACAATTGCAACAACTGTTTTTCTTTATTTGAACTTCATTTTCAGTAGCTTAGAGCTAAACACGTCTCTGTCTAGCTGCTGGCTCTCTAATGTATATTTATTCCAGGTATTAATAAGATCCAATCTTCATAAATGTTTTCACTCCATTGCATCTACTTATACATACAGTGAAACCTCACTTAATAAGTATAATTTCTTCCAGAATCTTAATCGTAATGCAAATCATTCTTCTAGCCATACAAATTTTTCAACATTAACTGAAGTAAAATATGATTTCCTTATAAGAAATATTCAAAAAAGAAATGTGAATCAAATTCATCTTTATTTGCATCATTGAACTAACCCACAAGGAAAGTGAATTAATAAAAATAAAGATCAAAATAATAATAAAAAATAGAAATAAACTTAATAATTAAAACAAATGATCCTACTTATGATCGATCTCGGCCAAAAATACAATCTCATTGACAAAACACTCAACAGTTCCTCTCTTAGAAAAACTAAATAGGCCCTTCCTTTGAAATCACCATATCATTCTTATAAACGCATCCTCAGATTGCATAGGTCAGGGATGGCGAACCAATGGCACGCGACAGAATATTTTGGGCACGCCATCGATCAAAAACTGTTTAATTTTAGCTGAACATTTTAATAAGTTCACTATTAAGTGTTATGAACAAACGCCAGTGATCCGTCGCGACGCTGACAAGTTGGGGAGCAGACTCGTTTGTTATGTCTTGCGTAGTTACGTCGTTTATTATAATTGCTAATGATGCAACATTTTTCTACACATAGTGTGTGTGTATGCAACTATTTCTAGATATATTCAAGTTGCTTAAAAAATATATTTTAACGTTTACATTAATGGTTCAGCTTGTATACATCTAATTTATGAATCTGATCTAATTTTTGTCTTGTAAGTCTTAATTCATAAAGTAACTCTCACAGCTTTTTTTAAAAATTTTTATGACCCGAGACAATAGCGAAAGAGCAGACACTACAGAAATCTCGTACAAGTACTCAATTTCCAAAAAACAAAAACAACTGCACGTGCGCCCGCAGTCAGTAAAAAGGTTTTTTTCGGGGGTGATCAAGCGAGAGCACATAGAATAGCCAATTTCGTCGACATAACTGTATATTTAAATTTCATGTGTGTTCAATTTACGATTTTTAGTTGCTTTTTAACATGGCTAGTTCAGCAAAAAAAATCAAAAAGTTGAAGATAGTAAGTGTAGCAGAGAATTTCAAACTTGGTGGACTGAGAAATATGGCATGATCAATAAAGGCGACAAAGTGGTATTTGTTTTATGTTCTGGAACAGTGGTATGCAGAACATAGTCTGTAAAACGGCATTTTTAAACAAATCCCAAATCCTTTTGTGGAAAAAGCGAACCAGAGCAAAAAGAATTAATTGCAAGTGCAATAAAAGACAGAAATAAGCAGTCGGCGTCTATGATTAAATATGTAAGCAAAAATTGTCACACAAGTGTGGCAAGTTACTCGGCTGCAAATGCCATTGCTCGGTATGATAAACCTTTTCAAGAGGGAGTTTTTGAAGGAAGCTTGGTTGGCATGCGTACCCTCATTTTTTGATAATGAAGATAAGATAATTCAGCGCATCAAAGATATTCCTCGATCTAGAAACACAATAAAAGATAGAATCTTGAAACTGGCAGAAAATGTTACACACACACACAGATCAACAAAAAAAATGACATGAACTCCACTCTTTTTATATCGCTATGTCTTGACGAAAGTATTGACATCACAAAATCTGCATGGTTAATTGTTTTTGCTCGATATTGTGTAGGAAACGTCATTAAGGAAGAATTAATTGCGATAACATCGTTGTTAACACCTATAAAGGGCACAGATATTTGTACGGCAGTAAGAAATTCGCTTGCTGAGAAAGAAATTGATTTGTAAAAAATTGTTTCAGTAACCACTGATGGTGCTCAAAATATGGTAGGCAATAAAATGGTTTAATTCTTTATTTAAAACTGATGTAGGACATTCGATTCTTGAATGCCACTGCATTATTCACCCACAAGCCTTATGTGCAAAGAGTGGTTTAACATGTCTTGATAATGTAATAACGTTAGTCACAAAAATAGTCAACCTCATATCTTCGTAGGCTTTAAATGAGCGAAAGCTTGATGCTTTGTTGGATGAAGTCAATTCGGTGTATAATAATGTTCACTGGTTGAGCCGCGGGAACGTACTTCAAAGATTTGTTGATTGAGTGGAAGAAATCAGTCTGTTCTTACAAAATGAGAGCAAAATTGAACAATACCCACAGTTCATTGATATTATGTGGCTTTTAAAATTGATGCTTTTACAGACATATGCCAACATTTCAATGAATTGAACGTAAAACTTCAAGGCACGAATAAAATAGTTATATTATTACACGAAACTACAAGTACTTCCCAAACTTGAAAAAAAAAATATCAAAGATTTGGATGTCCAAAAGAAACGAAAGGAAGAAACAATTATTGATGAATTTATTTCCACAATTGATTCTTTAATAAAAGAATTTTCAGCGAGATTTTCTCAGTTCAAGGAATTACCGGAAACGTTCAAACTTATTATGTACCCTGATGTGATTTCGTTTGATAAATTTAACTTGTCCCAATTCGATTGGTTGGAAATTGAAGAATCTGAAATGCAACTGATTGATTTCCAGTCTAGTTTAATATGGATTCAAAAGTTTATTGAAACAAGGAAAAAGTTGGAATTGATTGAAGCAGAAAGATTAACAAGTAATATAAGTAAAAATGACAGCAACGAAATTTTGGAAACATGGAATTCGATTCCAGACGCATTTAACTGTTTGAAGAAGCTGGCTTATGCTATTTTATAACCATATTTTCATCTACCTATGCCTGTGAGTCATTATTTTTAGAGATAAATAACATTAAAGACTCGCTTATAAACCGTTTAACAGACGACTCTAATTCAGCATGCATTCTGCTAAAAGTAACATATTATAATCCTGATATACGTAAGTTATTTGTCATCTAATCTACAACAACAGAAGTCACACTAATGTTATTTTAATTTAAATTACATATATAACTAAAACATTTAGTACTATACAGTGCAAAATGGGTTCAAGTGTAGTATAGGAGGGCCACTTTGAATTTGGCGATTTTTCTGGCGGTTTTTTTCTAAATGTCATGGTGAGATATCAAATTCATTCTAAAATAAATATTAAAAAATTCCGAAAAAAGTACCTTGGCGACCAGTTTTAGTCGCCAAAAAAAAAAGGACTGCTCCAGGTGGCCCCCTCTATACTACACTTTAACCTGCAAAATGTATTTTTTCATATTAAATAAAAATTTTTGATTTGTACGTATTTAGTTTTATTAGTTCCCCAATAATCACAAGTCAAAATTATTTGATGGCATGCGTATAACTCATTAAACATTTCTTTAGAAAAAATGGCACGTTGATCCAAAAAGGTTTGCCACCCCTGGCCTAGATGGTCAATAAACAATCCTTGTAAATTTTGCACATTCCATGCTCATCTTTTTCCCTTTTATTTTCAGACTGTTTGTTGATTTCCAGTTCCACAAAGTAAAAGACCAGACAAGCAGATTGCAAGTCACCCCCCTACTAGTTTACTTTCATTTACCATGCCCTTACATTTCAGTTTCAGGCTCTTTAGATTTGACAGTCCCTTTCCCTTTATTCTAATGTAGCTTATGCTTAATCTGAACTGTTTCCTTTATTATTTCTCACAGATAAAAAGAAGCTTTGCTGTAATATATTCTTGCAAAGCATTTATACAAATTTGAAAAGTTTCTCATCGAGTCATTTTTTTATAATTTGTTTTGCTGGTTATGCAAATCATTAGTAATGGAGGTGCTCTACTGTATTTTACTTTTGAAAAAAACATACAAGTTGAGTTACAGCTAATTTAGAAATAAACTTCTGATTAGAATTCCCTTTAAACTTCTTGCAAAATACTTTTCTCTTTTCAAAACTTCTACTAATTTTTGATATCCTTGTAGAAAATCTCAAAGAATATATTCTTGGTAAAAAAAATTCAGTAATGAGCTCATTTGTTCACAGTAGCTGAAGAAAATTATTAAATAAGAACATATCAATATTTTGTTACCATATTTCAGTAAAAATACTATCAAATTTATTTCTGAAGATTTATTTTTTCAAATCTATTACGTATTTTAAATGAATGAATATTACTTTTTATTTGATATCCCGATTTTTCACATACATACCCTTTCAAACATTACGATTAGTTTTTACCATACATAACATTTTGATAATGCAACATAACATATTGTGATTATTTAAAGGATTTTACATAAATATTCCACATTTTTCTATCTGCATTTAACTTAGTATACTCCATACCTTTTTTAATATCTTTTTTTCTATAAGGTGTATTTTTTTCAAGAGAAAATTTTTTGTACATTTTAGAAAATGAACATAAAGCATAAAATTACATACTTTTCCTCTTCAATGTTAAATAAAAATACATATTTACACTTTAACAGATCTGGATTCAATAATATTCACATTTTAATACATTTTAGGAAATGAACACGAGAGGCATTCTCTTTACTGTTATATAAAAAGCACATTCACACTTTAAAAGATCTGGATTTAATAGCATACTTTTATAATGCCAGTAAAAACAACATAAAAAAAAATCAAATACTGGAAATAAAAACTATAAAATGTACCTCACAACAAATTGCACTTAAATGCACAATGTCATCTGAAGAATCACTTGGAATGTTTCTATCCGGAAGTAAGTCTTGTGTCACTAAAAAACTAAATGTGCTTGGAACAATAAAAAATAATATTTCCCAAAATGATTTTTCTAAAAATAATTTATGCATACGATTTTGATGTTTGGAAGCTCTTGGTAAAAGGGTCATAAAATCTGCTAAATGCTGTAATAATGTACTTTGAGCAGAACGATAAAGTGCACTTCCAGGACTTTCAGTAATTCCTAAAAATGGATCATTTGATTTTGTTGATAAATACTTTTCAGTGGATGATATCAGTTTTGCTCCTAAAAGTAGACATTGTTCCAAAATAGGCAGCTGAAATTCCTAGAAAAAAAGAAAATGGAAAAATATACTATTTTTTAAGCTATTTTGGAAGATAAATAAATATTTTTAGCTGAATTTAATATTAAGAGAGCTTAAGAAATAAAAACCATGAGCATTCATTATGTTGTTGTTGCCAATTTCCTGTCTGCTCAAACGAAGTCAGATCAGATCAGTGAAACCGTTGACTTTAATGAAGTCCAATACTATATACTAGAATAGTCCGATACTAGAATAGATATCCTAGACTATCATGGATATCTTTTTAGTCCAGTCTAAGGTAGTTTAGTGGCCAAGGTAGCCGAGTGGTATAGGTATCGGATCGAGGCATGCCTTGTCACGAGTTCGAGCCCAGTACCACTAAAGACCCACCGGGTAGGGCAGCGATGCACGTTAAATCTGTCGAGAGCTGAAATGTCCTCCCATTGGTGTGGTATGGTAGTTAGGAGAGGGGGGTGCCAGCTCAGGTGTCGTCCACGTCCCTTGACCATGGTTCAAAATTACGTGGTCCGTCGCCAAAAGCCCTCGTGTAGCTGAACAGTGCGACGCTAATATTCAATCAATCAATCTAAGGTAGTCTAAGATGAGCTGAGGTGAAGCCTGTTCTAGCTGACATTTAAGGCAAATAGGGAAACTCTTATTGCCTTCAGAAAAAGTGAGGCTTTTTAAGTTCCCACTGACAAGTTGGGACAGACAAGTGTTGGACTCTGTTACAAGGAAGAGATACAGAAAGCCCTGGTCTTTTTTCCTTATACCATTTATGAAACAGAGGTTTTAACCATTTTCCTTTATTTTGGGTCTTTTGCTTAGAGAATAATTCCAAATATGTGAGTTCTGAGGTGGAAGGACAGGATGGTCCAATCCCTCCTTTCCATAGGTATTGACATGGGACATGATCCATTGGAAATGTACTTTAAGATGGAAGGGGATGAGCTTAACTTTTTGTAGGGTAGATAAACTGATTCTATCACCTATGTGGGCCCAGTTTTTGAGGCGTTGAATTGAACGACTGGTGTCAGGTAGAATCCAGAGGTCTTAGTAGCTACTTTTGGTCATAAATTTCTTTAGTCTCATGTCAATTGCAATTAATTCACTTCAAAAAACAGAACAGAAATCTAGGTTACATTGCTTTATGGAGTGTTTCTATCGAGGTGTTTAAATATGTTCCACTGCTAGCCCCTATATCTATTTTACTGCCATTAGTATAGATTGAGATGTCATTAAGAGGAATTTTATTGATGATCTTCAGGGCCAAATGATTAAGGAGATCAGGAACATAGTTTTTCTTAAAAAGTGCGGTAAAGAGGCCATCACAAAAATCAACATTGGAGAGATCTTTGCAAGTATTAAGATTACAATGAAGATAATGCGGTTCTACATTTGATCTCACTGAAAGTGCTGTTTTTCCTTTAGTCTTTGATTGTATGTCCAATTATTTAGGTAACTAGCAGTTTTGTTACCTTAGTCTCTGCTGCAAAATTTACTGAAATATTTGACTAAACTAGCTTGCCTTCTGATAGAAAGAGGTTGAAAATTTGCCTTGTAGAGGACAATCTCACAAGGACTGCTTCGTTGCACATTTTCACAAATGAGCATTCTCGTTATATATTCTTTTATCATGAAAGTAAAAAAAAAAAATGTTGCATATTGAAATGGGAAGTACTTATTATTCACAAAATTTATATATATGTATAAAAAAAAATCAACAAGGCACTGAAAAAGTTATTTATCGAGATTTTTTTATTATGAAGGAGAATTACTATATAATGTATATGCATATGATTATTCAGAATACTTGTTGGATTTTCTTAAAGCTGAGAAAGAGGATAAGTCTGATACATGAGGGAGAAGGCAAAAAACAAAATGATGCCTTTAAAAGTGTAAAAATGACTGTGTTTAGAAGAATTGTGAAAAGAAACAAAGTAGCATAGAATACACAAAATGTGTTTCCACAGACTGCGATGGGATTTTAATAATAATTAAGAAAAAAATAGGTTCAAATTTGAGAGACAAACTTTATCTTCAAGGTGATGGTAGAAGTAAGAATGGTCATTATTATCATTTGACAGAAACTTAACAGTAAAAAGACATTGAGTATTAAATAGAGAGAGTTTTTATTTCTTGTTATGTCAATTTTATGTTAAGTTTTATTGACGAGATTTTAGGAAATCCTATTTTATTTTTGGATTCTTTGATTTTATGGAGATCGTGTAGCTAAGCGATACCAATTGGGATAAGAAACAACAACAGATCTAATGTCATCATTAATTTTGTGCACTGAACAATAAAGTAAACATCCTTATTACTTGAACTTTGAAATGAGAAATACAAGTGAATGCAATAAAACTTCACACTTATTAATTTTTAAACAATACTGAATTCTATTCTCAACAGTTTTCAATGGCATCAAATAAAAGGATTTAAAATTGTTAATAGGAAAGTTCATATAACTTGAGTTTCTTTGTAATCTATTGATTAAAAAAAAACTCGTTACGTAAATTTCCTATTAACTGCAGTAATATTTAACTACTGTCTTATGCTGTAATATTTAACAGCAAAGCACACAATCTACCATAAAATTAATTATGCACATCTAAGGCATAAGAACTAGGAAAGAAAGAGCACAACTTTGAAGCAACAAACATTCATTACTCAAATATAAACGCTGCCTCTTTTGAATTAACATGAGAAATAGGACGATATGGTCAAGAGAAAACGTCTTTACATAAAGCTGACAGTTCATAAGATTAATGAAAAATGCAATTTAAACTATTTGGGTACAGCTATAACATCTAATATTAGCACTTAATGAACGGGTAGAATCTCCTCTGCCTTTTTTGATTTCTGGGCATTTTTTAGGAGAATTGAATAGTCATGCATGTATGCATTAGTACTTTACCAAATCAACATTATTTCCTATAATATTTAACGAAGTTATTTAATAACACATCTAGTATTTTTTACATGTGTGATATTTCATAAAACAATAATCCTTGTGAAAGGAACCCGACAGAACTGACATACATATTTTGTTTCGCTTCTGTTTTTCTTTGAGATGAAGACTTTGCAAGGCTCATGCACTTTTGGGGATATTTTTTCTTTGTTGTAAAAAATTTGCCTCAGAGTGCATGCTGCCTCATGTTACTTGACAATGTACACTGGTGTGCAAAACTTAAGGAACAATGTAAATTTTAAGCAGATAACCATGAAATTGCAGAAAAAGGGGTGATTGTGATTAGTACAATAACCCCGTAATTCAGCAGAAAGGTGATGGGTATGAAAATGTCAGGAACAAAATGTCATAGGCGACGTGAGTGTTCGTAAAACATGTGCGGTCGACGTGCACAGTTCAAGACTACAATAAAAGGTAGAACGGACGCACAATTAAAGACATTCACTGCAAATGCAAGCGAGTTCTTTCGTGAAATATGGCTAGAAGAAATCACCAAGATGACTTCACACACAGAAGAATGATCAGAAACCTGGAGAAGGGGTATAGTTTGACTAGTGTAGTAGAAGAGTTCTGAATCAATAAAAGTGTCATTTAACTCGCTTGGAAAGTCTTCTATACCATAAATACAGCTGTTAAAAAGGTAGTTGGTGGCGGCAGCCTTAGGAAAACAACTACAGTGAATTATGATATATCGTCCAGCAGGCGAAAAGAGCAAGATACCAGTAAGCAAGCATCAGTGCTCAGCAACTGTGTACAGCAACAGAGAGTCAAGTACACGGTTTACTGTGACCAAACACCTTCACAAAGGTGGCCAATTCACCCACCATCCCAAAAGATGCATCTCTTTGAAAGTTGGCTATCGGTGGCGGTGTAAGGAGCACAAAAACTGAATCTCATCAATGGAGTTGTGTCATCTTTATGGATGAGTCAGTTCAGTACCACAAATTCTCAACGCCAGTTGATTCAGAGAGAGGTCAGGACGCTGTTTCATTCCAGTAACATCACAGAAAGAGTTATGGTGGTCCTGAAATTGTCGTCTGGGAGGTATTATGCTGAAAGGGCAGACTGAGATCCACTTTTTCGACAGAGATTCTGTGACCGGAGATAGCTATTTTAAGGAGGTAATCCTTCTCCACATACTTCTGTTCCAAGGTGCTATTGGGCTGGACTTCGTTCTTATGAATGACAATGCAAGGCCCCACCGGACTCTGTCTCTGCTGATGTTCCTCAAATAGACTGGTCGGAGTTCTCCTCTGATTTAAATCCCATAGAACATGCATAGGATGCTTTGGGGAGAGACGCCTTGAGGCTAGATATCATCCTCCGGGGAACAGCCAACAACTGAAACAGATGTTGATTGAGGAAGGGGCACTCTTACCTCAAGAACTGTTGGACAATCTGGGGCTGAGTACAGAGAGACAGTACGAAGCAAACATTACAGTAAGGGGAGGTCACATCTCATACTAAGGAACATCTGCTTGTTGTTCTTCCTCTTGGACAGTAACGATACAATAATATCAATAAAGCTTTTTTTTTTGTTTGACTCCATTCTATTCGGATGGTATTCATTTTTATGCAACTATGCTTTTGTCATAGTTTAAGTACAAAATGTTGTCTCTCATTTCTGAATTTCATACATTTAACAATAATTTCTCATGGAGTTTAGGCAAAAAAATAAACCTCCTATTGCTTAAGTTTTGCATACCAGTGTACAAACTATATCTATTCTTTGAATTGCACAAACTCTTGAGAGCAAAAGCTTCAAATGTCTTTGCTAGAAGAATCACTTTTTTCATTGAAGTTCTCAAATTCATTATCATTTCTTATATCTCAGATAAGTTATCAGCATAAATTTCCTGATCAACCACAGAAAACTTCTATTTAAAAATATTACCCAAAAGCAAAACTGTGCAGTAGAATCAACAGAAGATAGTACTATTAACTCATGGTACCAAGAAAAAACACTGCGTAAAATGAAACACCATTGCAGCATACTGAAAATTCAAGCAAAAACGCTAAATCTACATGGCTTGTCTCAGTCATTACGTCGGAAAAACGTAAATTAATGAGACCCGTCCATTAAGTATTACATATATGTTACTGTTAAAGTGTATAATTCAGTTATTTCAAAGAATAATTAGGTATTTCATGAAACAACTCTACAATCAGTTAAAGTATACAACAGATGAAAAATTTCATACCTTATCTAATTATTCTGCGAAATAACTAGCTATTCTACGAAATAACAAATGACAGACTGTTAAAGTAAAAATAAACAATTCCAAAGTAATTTTATAAATTAATTGATCATAAATAGTAAAAATCTCTCAAAAAATACATTTTATCCATATTATGGATGATTAATTAATAAATAATAAGGAAAAGTGGATACAATTTATTATTGCTGTTATTGCTAACAATAGTTAAACTGAAAGGGGGGGGGGAGAACATGCTGCAGAAATAGTTATATTTAAATATTATCAATAAATAAAAAATACATGCTGGGAAGAAAAACTGTTGCTTCTTAAAAATTTTTCAAACAAAAATGTAAGAGAATATTAATTTAAATTTAATGAAATACCTTTATTTCATTTTTCATTATTTATTAGAGCAAGGATTGCAGTGATGAGACTTTGAGTTGCACTGCATATTACTTTTGAAACAAGCACACTTTTTTTTACACGATCACTTTTTAAATCCGTGTTTAGTGTCGCAATTTTGAGCTGTTGCAACAGATCAAAGCATTGTGTCAAAATTTGGAACTTCTTCAATAGAAATTAATTTTCACTCACATATATTGAACTGAGATCTAAAGTATAATTGTTTTATTCGATTATCTCGTGTTCCTAATCGGAAAAACCCTTCTCCGGTATTTTCCATAAAGACAGCTAAAACGGATCTAACGTCTCCTCTTTATCAAATTTAGGGATTGAAATACAAACTGTGGTGCTTGCAGATGCTTTAGAATTTATGTGGAAAGACAATTTCATTTTCATAGCTTGAATTTCTAAACATTCTTTAGCTTCTTGTCTTTCTTTCTCGATATTTATTTTATTTAGATGCAAGATACAGACTTTCTGTTCAATTTTATCTTCCGTGTAACAGATTTCTGAAAAAAAAAAACATGGGCTGGCTTCTCGAATTTACAGCAAAATAAGCTATCTTTGCAATTTTTTGAACACATGACAATACAGTGTTATTCAGGGGTGTACCTTCTTATCGCTCAAAAGGCACTTCTACAGTTTCATTCAAAGATGCTTCTTTCGCAAAAACAGCATCATCTTAACATTCAAAACATACAATTACAGAAGACATTTTCAAATTGTTGTTCATCCTCTACTGCATTGGTGGCCAACCCGCGGCACGCGTGTCACTGCGGAGTTGTAAGAGCGATTATTAATGAAGGACCTCATAACTTTGAATTATGGTCAAGTGTGACAAGGACAACACATGAGCTTGGAACTGCACTCTCAAAATTTCCACAGCCTTCCTACATGAGAATTTGGAGAATTAACAGATTTGACATGCGCCAGGCTTTCTACATGATAAATTTTTATTCATACTATTTACGTGAGAAATTCGTAATGGAACCGGGACTCAATAAGACACAATAGAAACCACGACTTCATGACCATGACCTTTGTTAATACAGTCTACAATTTTTTTTTACATAATAGTGTGTATATTTACTTTAAAAAAGATCATTACATGAAGTAATTTAAATAATATACATACCTTTGATACCATCACAGTTAAAATATCTTCATACTTGAGATGACTTAATAAATGAGCACATTCTTTAGCAGGAGAAAGACAATTAAAACATTTTTCTTTAACAAATTTTAGGTACCAATCCTGTAATAAAATATCCTATAATTATTGGAAATATGCAAGGAAAAAAAGCAAATACACTGATGAAAACACACACACAACAACAATACCCCAACACCAAGAAAGACTTGTGTTAAATAAACGAAATTTGTTAGGCATGTTAACACATCTGAAAGATGACATCGATTCAAATTTCGTGCTTATGTGTGGTGCCAGTAGCGCCACTAAGAACTTGCAAATCAGGGTTGCTTTAAATGTGAGCTGTAAAGTTTGTGAGCATTATTTGTCTGTGAAACTTGACATATTGAGTTGATGTTAGCCAAGACGAAGAAGCCATTATCAACTTACTGAGCTTGAATGGGGTCATGTAATAGGGCTACAATAAGGTGGATTTTCCTTCTGCTATATTGTAGAAAGACTTGGCTGGAATGTATCCACCGTGCATGATTTTTGCGAGCATTGGTCAAGAGATGGTACTGCCACAAGAAGACTAGGTTCTAGGTGGCCACAAAGCATTACTGATAGGGAAGAAAGCCATATTCGGTGTAAGGCTGTGGCGCTTTGTACTGTGTCTGCTGCAGTTGGTTGCAAATTCGAGTTGCAGTTGGTGCCACAATGAAATTTTGGAAATTGCTTACTTCAAGGGCAGCTCTGAACCAAGCATCTTGTAGGGTGCATTCCACTACCATGTGTTGGTCAGAAGGAGGCCAGGGGAACGCCTGCAACCAAACTGTCTGCAAACTAGACACACTGAACCTACACTTGGAGTCAAGGTCTGGGGAGCAATTTCCTATGACAACAGGAGCACTCTTGTGGTTATCCCAAACACACTGACTGCAAATTTCTATGTCAGTCTGGTAATTTAACCTATAGTACTGCCACATTCATGAACAGCATTCAAGGGGGAGGGGAGCTTGCCCTCACACTACGGTTGGACGCAATGTGCTCCACAGAGTGTTGACATGTAACCTCAGCTTGCAAAATCAGCAGATCTGTCTCCAATTGAGCATGTATGGGATATCATTGGATGACAACTCCAGCATCATCCACAGCCAGCACTGACCATCCCAAATTGACACAAGTACAACAAGCATGGAACTCTATACCACAAAGTGACATTCGGTACCTCTATGACACAATGCATGCACGCTTGAATTCGAAATTCTGGAGGTAACACCCGCTATTACTGTAATAACATTTCCCTTTTGAAATGCATTTTCTTATGTTTAAATTAACCAGTGATCTTGAAAATTTAATCACTTAAGCATATTAACTAGACAATTGCTTTCACCAAATTTCATTACTCTGCAATAACTTTTTCTTGATGTTGGGATTTTTTCTCCATCAGTGCAGGTAGTTCAAAACGAAAAAGATCAAAAGTATAATACGACCTTTATAGAAATATAATACATTAGCAATAATATATATTCTTTGCTTCATATTTTTTAAAAGGGGATACAAAGAAAAAAAAAGAGAGTATGTTTTCTTTTATTTTATTTAAATACAGCTCTCTACATTGAACTAAGGTTAAGTCACAGACAGTTAGTTACTTGCAAGTGAAAACAGTTTCAATTCTTGTAATACCGAGAATAGCTTCACCTACTGTGTTAAAAAAAGAATATTTTACAACCACTTGCAATAATGAAAAATAAAAAAAATCTACAACTAAATGTAAAAAAAGAAAGCATTATGGCCTTCAAACACAAAACACATTTATGTATGCAAAAACATAACACATTAAAAAAGGAACTTTCATAAATATTCTGTATGTGAAAATTACACAGAATTTTCTTAAGTTAATTTTAAAATAACTGAATATATTGCAGTAATTACAATTAATTAAATCAAAAGGAAACTAGTTAAAAATTTAAAACAGCCACTTAGGCAGTTAAAATGTAAAAGAGAACTAGGTACGAGAGATTGTCCCTGATTTTCAGTATTGAAGTATAAATAATTGGTTAAGTTGAAAACCACAGATATTGGTTTTTTTTCTAACTTCTTTTACCATTAAAATTTATAAATATTTAGGAAATTTTTTAAAAACAATACATATATATTATTCTGAAGGCTGAAATTTATAATACAATAATTAACAAATTGATCATTTATATAAATAGAATAGTTTCCACATAATCATTGGATTTTTTGTAATTTGAGAAACATCCCGAAAGTAAGATTCCAGTGAACCATAAGCAGAAAACATAGCTGCCTTATTATTCAGCTTTTTTCTGGTCATTTAAAACTCACTCTACTATGAATTAAAAGCAATTTTCTCTATAAAGAATTCTGCATAAATCTTAAAAAATAAATTACAAGTATCCACATTTTACAAAATTTCATTTTTTGCCTTTGATAACATAAAATATATTATTTTAATAAAATTTTCTGTGTACTGCTTTCAAAATCTTTGACATCTTTCCATAAAAACTCCTTTGTATACAAAATAAAAACTTTTATGCATATGACTGAATTTATTTATACAATTACTTTAATGCAAAGGCTAACATTACAAAATAAGCCTTAATTTCATTGATAGGCATACAGTGCTGAAAACGGAGTACTTACAAGTTCAATTTGAACCTGAAATTATAGCAATATGAGTGTCATTTTTTCTTTCATTCAAAATCAAACCTTCAATAGTAAAATTGAAACACATAACTACAGCATTTTTTAAAGACATTTAACAAGATAAGTAAACATTTTGGCAAAGTAAAACAACTATGAACAACGTGATGAAAATAAATAAATAAAAATGAACAATTTTAAATTCTGAAATAGATTCCTTAAAAATTTCATAAATTCACACAAAAACTTTTAGAATCACGTAGGCAATGTAGTTATATTCAGATATAACTGCACTGTCTCAAAAAATAAGCAAAAAAACAGAAAAATGACAATAAAATGAAAACAATTTATTGAAATGGAATAAATTTTCACAGGTTGTTGAATAGAAAAGGCAATACCGTGCAAAATAACAAAGGAAAACAATAATTAGTTTTCAAATATGCAGTATATAATCAATAATGTCCCTAACTTGGGTAAAAAATATTGTTGCAAATATTCATCAGTAGGGTGAGAGACCATCTGCAGTGGAGATGCAGGATAGACAGTGACGATTCAAACCAGCAAGTAGGACATCAATCCCACTTTGTGGGATCTGTGCCCATTCTCGAAGATGAAATGTTGTCCAGTCATAAGGTTGTGGGGTGGGTTGCACAGAACAGAAAGACATCTTCCGAGCATGTCCCAGACATGTTCCACATTGAATTCAATTAGGCCAAAAGCGCTGGTCATTCTATTTGAAACAGTGTTTCTTGTTCCACGTATTGGTTGACAACACAAGCTTTATGTACTCATGCATTATAGTCCATAAACATGGCATCAGGACCCATGGTTGTCAGGTTATGGGTAAACATTTGAACTGAGGATTACATCCTGATAAATAACTGCAGAAAGTATCCATCCGATTGCATAAACATTTTCACTCAAATGCCATCAACAACTCGTTTTCAAAAATTTCGAAGGATGTAGAAATGCACACCAAAAAAGCATAACATCCAACACAACAAATAAATAGAAACTGCTGGAATGAATCTATTTTTAAATATCACATTACACAACCCCATGTGTGGTTATGCAAATATTTTATTTCGGAACTGCTTTTGCATTTCACTTCAAGGTACATACATAGATTTTTTTACTGCAAGCTTTCTTCTTCTCAAGTTATACTAATTTTACTATTTATTGCTAATTTTTTTAGATAAAGTATATTTAACTGCTAACCTTTTGATGAAAAAATACTGAATCTTTTATAACACATTCGATTGAGCTATATAATTAACGCGAAACTCATATTTATACAAAATGCATCATGAAATGTTACCTTATTTAACTCGACATGTTGAATCTGAATCATTGGTTCCACCAATGGATGAGCCGATGAAGGAGATTCTTCTTCAGATAATAACACTTTCATTTTTTCACAAAGAGAAATAAAATTTGGATATCTACAAAACGTAAAAAACCATTCAGATGCATACTGCACCCAGCACATCAATTAAGCAACAATAAAATAATAGTCAAAATCAGTTAAGAAATTTAGCCCAAATTGTGAATATGGTACCCAAGTTGGTTCATTTAAATTTGAAAATTTCTATATTATCTAATAGTGTGAACATCCCAATATCTTCTAAAGCATTACATATAAAATTCTAATGTCTTACGCCCAGGATATCTTAAAAATGGACAATAATACAATATATTGCTCATAATAAAACAACATTCATAACAACATACTGTGTTAACCTCTCAAGCAGCATGAGTAAAAGTTCACAATTTGACTGAAGTTTTCATCATCCTTGTAACAATTTAGATATGAATAAAGACAATATACAGGGTGTCCAGCCTTAAAGTGACCCAATAGCTAATTCCCGGACCGTTCGGTTTAGACACGCACTTCCAATTTGAAAAATGTTTTAAAAAAGGTACAGAATGTTTTTAAGTGCTTTTCAAACCAAAAACCCCATTTACAAAAAAAATTACAAAAATTAAATTTTTATACGGTCTCCAGGTCCTATCAATTATATTTAGGAAAAGATGCAGTACACAAAAACAAAGTAAACACAAAAAGTTTCATATTATTACGATAAAAACTGACAGAGTTATGCCTACATAAAGTTGAAGCATCTGAATAGCTCAGAAAAGGGGGTCATATACAAATTGAGTTTAGAGAACAGTAATTCACTATCTACAGAAAGATAAAAAAAAAAAAAAAACATCATTGTAATATTAAAACATCGTAGTAAACATCATAGATTGATAATTTGTATTACTACATGACTAACAATAAAAGTTAAATTAAAGAAATAGAACTTGTGTGTATCGAAAAGGTTTAAACAGCTTGTATAAACAAATAGCAGCAAAAGAATACATGATTTGCCATTCAAATTATAACATAATGTGGAATGATGCTCCAATCATGTGAATCAGGGGCTTTATTATATCAGAATGACCAAATTAAAATAATGTTCAAAATGACTGCCTTCCGCAGAAATGCAGTACCAAACCCGCGTCAGAAACTCCGCCTGTAGCTTCTGCAACCTCTTGACCTCCGTAGCCGATTATTCGAGTGTCAAATGTCTGCGCCAAAAATGTACATGGTTGCACAGCAGCATTTGTGTGCAGGGGCACCATCATACTGGTACCACATGCGTGACAAATCCCGTAAGGAAACTTCATCTAAAAAATCGGCTAACGGTCCAGAGATAAAATTTCCGTGTATGATTCTGATGTTAAAGGTCCATCAAAATATATTGGGCCAATTAAGGTCCTCTTCCATATTCAGCACCACACATTCACCGACCAACGCAATTGGTGGCGATTCGGTCGTATTAGATGTGGGTTTTGGAGGAACTAATAATGCCTATTCTGTGTATTAATAGTGTCTTGCCTCGAGAACTGGCATTCATCTTACCACAAAACTTCATTAAAAAAATCTGGATTTTCATCCAGTGTGTTTAACACGAAATTGCAAAAATCAAAACGACGTTCCTGGTCTCCGGGCATTAGTTCCTGCGCCAGGACTGGACGATAATGATATGCACCGTACGTATGTAATATGTTCCACACCGTCGATTTTGAGTAGCAACAAGCCCTGCTAATATCCCGGACACTACTTTCAGGATGAGCCAGGGCATATCCTAGAACATCCTCAGCGGGTATCTGCTGAAGGTGTGGCACGAGATAAGGGAATACGTCTATGACAACTCCCAGTTTTATACAAGCATTGAACAGCACTGTAAATTGTACAATAAAAAGGATGTCTTCGACTGGGAAATTTAATGGTATAAAGTCTTGCCGCCTCTCTCTTATTTCGATTACACTGCCCATACAACAGTATCATTTCGCAGTATTCTTCATTTGTATACATCTCGTTCTCCCGTTCTAGAATTCGTAATATTAGAATACGACTGTATGCAATTGCAAACGACTACACAACAGATTTTTAATGTCCGCCATGATTAGTACCGCAGCAAATCAGTCTGAAGCCGCAGCAAATAAACCTATTTTTTTTTGGAACTGCTTTTGAAATGTTTTCTTACTCCAAAATATTTTATTTTGTCTATGTTTTACATGTACGCATAATAAATTTTATTTCTTAAGTACTGAATTATTGTAATAATTTTAAATTTAAAAACAATTTACATAAGAGTGTCGTGCAAAAGTGAAAGTTTCCTGGCAAAGTTCCAATTCATTTCACTTTGGAGACGATCCCTAACTAGCTTCTTGAAAATGGTCCAGAAATTCATGAAATGTATGATTTTCAAAGTTCCGTAACTCGGCCAGTTTTTCTCGTAATAAAATAAAACTTTTTGTGTTTACTTTGTTTTTGTGTACTGCATCTTTTCCTAAATATAAGTGATAGAACCTGGGGATCGTATAAAAATAAAATTTTTGTAATTTTTTTCGAAATGGGCTTTTTGGTTCGAAAAGCACGTAAAAACATTCTTTACTTTTTTTAAAAAATTTTTAAATTGGAAGTGCATATCTAAACTGAACGGTTCGGGAATTAGCCATTGGGTCACTTTAAGGCTGGACACCCTGTATATAAACAAGAATTAGAAAAACACAATTACATTTTTTGCACTCTGTTAAAGTTTAGTTTGATGTTTAATTCTCAATATAATTTTTCAAATAATAGCCATATATTCATTAAGAAAACTCTAAGAACTAAATGCAAGAAATGAAAATATCAGGACATAGTTGTCTTGACAAAAGTCGAGACAATTAAGACACAAAAGCTTTAATTTTCATCTTAAATCATATCTTTCTTGAATCTTTAAACATTTGTGCTCTTTGTTAATAAGTTAAAATAAATGAAATTAGCTTTACATTTTGTTATCTTTATACGAGGTGTGTATAACTATATCCTACTACAGTAAATTTACATTTAATAAGAGAGAAGTAATAGTTGTGGTAACATAGTAAAGAGGTCACATGCTGTTATTTCATATTGATTGTTGTCATGATAATTGTAACTGTGAATGTGTACTTGTGTTAACTGTGTATTGTAACTGTATATCATTGCTTGTGTTGTTGCTGTTGTGAGATGACGTTGTCACCTCATGCTTAATAAAATGATTTAACGAAGAACTGTTTGATCGCTTCCGATGCAAATGTTCTGAAGAACATTCTGAAACCAACAAACATAACATGGTGTCAGAAGTTTTTGCGATTATATTGGATTGAAAAGATATCCACGTGCGCTATGGAAGTCTTCCGACCCCCTGCTCTGCTGCAATTTTCGCTGGGAAATGTGAAAGGAAAATGGAGGCAAGAACTGGAGAATTATCTGCTTGCAACAGAAAAAGACGATCGAACAGATAAAGTAAAAATAGCAATCCTGTTGAACTTATTGGGCAGTGAAGGACTTGAAATATACAACACCTTAAAGTTAGAATTGAAAGCGAAGAAGTTCTCGGAAGTTCTTCAAAAATTTGAAGAATATTGCTCACCACGACAGAATGTTGTTTATGAGCGTTATAAATTTTTTTCATGTGTCCAACTGGAAGGCCAAGCAATTGAGACGTCACTCAGCTAAAGACTCTAGCATCCACGTGCGAGTTTTCAGAGCAAGAAAATGGTTTGATTCGAGACCGCATCGTCTTGGGAATTAAAGACAGTGAGTTACAAGAACGAGTCCTGCAAGAAAATAACCTCAGTGTTGAAAAAGCGATTGAAATCGTCCGGGCAGCTAAGGCGAGCCGGGAACAAATCCGAAATATGAAGCACGATACAGCCATAATAAACTTCGTGAAGGAGAATCAGAGCAAGCCTAAAACCCAGTACAACTGCAAAAAGTGTGGACGAAAACACAAGCCTCGAGAGTGTCCAGCTTTAGGGAAAATTTGTGCCAAGTGCAAGAAGAAAACCATTTGCTGCTAAATGTTTCCAGAATACAAAGAAATATTCATGAAATGAACGTTCCCGAAAGTGAACTGGTTTATATTGATTCTGTGAATGAAAATGAAACTAAATGTGCAATGAAAAATATTACAGTCTCTAATTTTAAGAATGTAGAAATGGTAAGTGAAACAACTTGGTATAAAAATGTTTCATTAGATGTAAATAATAAGTGTTTTGATGTAAATTTCAAACTGGATACTGCAGCTGAAGTAAATATTTTGCCACTGTATGTTTTGAGTATGTTTAAAGTTAATCCAAAACTTAGTATATAAAAGTAATATATCTCTAACTACATATGGTAACTTTAATTTAAAGCCAAATGGTTCCCTTATAATTAATTGCTCTACTGATAAACTCAAAAATGTTCCTTTGCCTTTCTATGTAGTAAATGTAAAATCCAAACCAATATTAGGGTTAAGAGGTTGTAAGGAATTAAAACTTATTGAAAGATTTGATGCTATCCATGCTATTTGATGCTTTGAGCTCCAGAGGGATCAATGAAAACTGTGACTTGTGAAAAAGTTGCATTTAAAAATGCCTAAAAGAAGTAGGGATTTATCTGTGATGGCTATAACTGAACAGGGAATGCTGAAAGACATTACTACTTTATCTTGAACCATAGTGAAGCCAATGTTCCTGGTAGACATAATATGGTCAAATTAGCTATGCTTTTCGGAAATTGAAATTTACAATAGACAAGAGTGCCCATTACTGGCCACTGAGATGTCCTACATGTTGAAGGCTAACATCAAGTATGTAGGTCAATGTTTGATGTGGAATTTTCAACAGATTAATTGGCCCTACATTTTAAGCAGGTATATTAACTGGAGCATAATATTTGACCTTCTATCACATGTAATATGCGATTTTATTGAAAATCTTTTCGCTTCAAATCCAAAATGTATGGTTCCAACATCACATCTGCCCTATGCATAAGAAACTGAAATTGATGCAGTACTTAGTTGAAACTTTGCAGCATTAAATCATTCGGTATGGTACTGGCATAGAATGGCCTTCATGCTCACTAGCTCTGACCCCATTAAATTATTTTCTTTGGGAATACTTGATGCAGCAAATGTATGTGACTTCTTTGCCAACAATACAGGATCTTACACAGAGTTACTAATGCTTGTGCCAGCCTGTTTCCTCCTAATATGCTACATAATGTGTAGTATGAAATCAAAAAGAGTACAGATGTGTGTTGGAGTTGACAAAGTGTATACTGGACCTAAAATATAAAGCTCTGTTTTGATAACTAGTCAAGTCTTTGTTTCTAAGTCTTCTCTTGGATAAAAGTGTTAAAATTTACAAATTTGTATTTTATATTGTATTTAATTTCCATTGTTTGTATTTCATGTATTATTATGTGTAATTTGTTTTGTATTTTACATGTTTCATTATACATATTATTGTTCACAAAAGGTGTCTTTTTATACTAAATTTAATATATGGTCTACAACTTTTCCGGTACATCTTTCACTTTTTGATATAGAAATATATCTCTTCTGTTTGCTGCCAGTTGGCCTCGGAACAGATCTCACCCAAGTGCACAGCCACTTTGCTATACCTAGACACCATATTTATGGCAGTAGATATTATCCTTCACAAGTATGTGTGTGGGGGGGGGCAGGACTGAATGTGGGTACCCTTTATACATAGTTTGTTTCAACCAAAGAACCAAACTTTGGTTCTTAAAATGTCATTGTTCAGACATTTGATTCTCATTTAAAATAAATATACAATTTATAAGAGAAAAGACATTTATAGAATGTGTGAAACATTTTACTTTTATGTCTAAATAATTTTAATAATTACATTAGAAAACATAAATATTAGAAAAAAAAATTTTAATACTTTAAATCACAAAATAAATAATGGAAAAATTTTCCTATTCTCTTTAAAGTTAAACAAATTTAACCAAGGATGATATTGACCAAAGGCTGAATAAGTTGATCTATGAACCCGATGAAAAATTAGTGTATATATTATTTTACTTTTTTGTAGAATGTTCTCTTAAATGGTAATAAAATCTGAAAGCCTTGAGATTTGTGGATGATTAATTTAGTCTTGATTGTATTTTTTTTATTTATCAAATGCCTGGCCATTGACCATCAGGTCATTAGGCAAAGTCTTGATTGTAATACATACCTTCTTGCAATCCCACTTGATTTAAAATTATTAATGAATTTTTCAATGTCTTGAATAGAGAGTTGGCAGGCACTAGGTTCTGATAACAGGATTTCCATTCGTTTACATGCTAATCTATTGCACATACTTGATATAATAAGATGATGAGTGGAAAAGAAATGGTCAACCAACAAGTTTAATAGCTTTCCTGATTGTGAGAGGTGAATATTTTCCAAACAAAGTAAGGCTTGTTTCCAGAAATTAGGCTGAAATAAATATGAAAAACTGATACAACTACTTTCAAAATGAAGCATATAATCATGAAGCAAAACAGTAAAATTGCAGGAAAATCTTTAAAAAAAATGTAAACAGACTTTTAGTAAATTTACTTCTATGGGAACAAAAGTAGATCTCAAACACTGTTTTTGCACAAAACCATTTCATATCTTTTATTATTGAAGATTATTATTACTTACCTATGTTTACTAAGACTTTATAGAAATTTTAGGAATTTTCATTGCAGAAAATTTTTGAATTCAGAATACTATTAACCTGGCAGAGGAAATTATTTATAGTATAAAAATAATTAAAGTAATATTTCTGTGCATTTTAAAAAGCAAAACTCCACAGTTCATCATAAATAACTAAATTCTTTTCATTTAACACTAATTATATAGTTTGAACTATTTATCTAAAATAAGATCAATGAAAATTAAAAATGTAACTGAAGTTACCAAATTAGTAAAAGTGTAATTATTGGACTATCTTCTCAGAATAACAACTTAAAAAATCTGATTTAAATACTTGCCTTATAACATGCTTTTGAAGCAATAAGTCAAAAATTAGCATTATTATATCTTTAAGATCAAATATAAATGCTCATTCAGCTACAGGATAATCTAGTGTAAAGCAGCTATTTCAGTTGAGGGAGTTCATACACTCATTAAAGTACATTTGTTTGATCTCAGGTCGTCAATCATTTGTAATAAAACTTGTCTTTTGATAGTGATTTTTTGGTTTGATTCTACACTATATCCATACTACACATTTTTCACACTATAGTCTTGTTTTTCTTATTATTTAAATATAAAATTATAAAATACTGCCTTTGTATTTTTAATTGCAGGTTTCTCAGGTGATGTTTAATAGAACTATGAAGGGGAGTTAAAGTTTTGGTCACAAGTATTTTCCAACAGAAAACACTGTGTTCTAATACATCAAAAGTTAACAAAGCCTTATTTTCAATGGAAATTTTATCACTACAGTTTGAAATTTAGTCAGAAAAGTTTGTTTATTAAAGAAACCTACACAAAAAGGATTACAAATAGGATTTTTTTCTTTAAATATTAAAAACCGATGCATGCTTTCATATAATTAGAATCAAATTTCAAAACTAAGTTAACAACCTCTTTCTGTTTAGTAGAAATTATAAGCTACACACTTATTTCATTACACTTTAATCTATAGCATAGGTTCCCAACTTTTTCTTGAACTAAGGCCCCCTTTTATAGTGAATATTTCGATACTGCTCCCACTCTAGAGAAATAAAAACGTACATAATACAAGGTGAAAACAAGAATTAAATTTAAAAAATATTCTATAACTAATAGAGTATATATATATATATATTTATTTTTTTTTTTTTCCCCCCCCCCCCCCCACAGTTTTGTTTACTTGTGAATCTGAAATTGCTATTGCCTCAAATATATTTAAATGTGTAATATTATATATTTTAGTTTTAGATAGGATATTATTGGAATCTAAACACTATTCAATTTCTTCTTTATTTAAAAGAGTGGACAAAAAGTTTTAGTTTACTTATATATATATATATATATATATATATATATATATATATCAGGGATGGCAAACCATAGGCACATGTGCAATTGATGGCACGCAGCACAATATTTTAGCCACGTCACCGATCAAAACGATCAATTGCAATTGATTCTTCAATCAAGAAATTTTCAGTGAGATTTTCTTAGTTTAAATAATTATCAGAAACGCTCAAGTTTATTATATACCCTGATGTGGCATCATTTGATAAACTGAACTTGCCCCAATTCGACGTTGGAAATTGAAGAATTTGAAATGCAACTGATTGATTTCTAGTCTAGTTCAATATGGATTCAAAAATTTATTGAAATAAGGTAAAAATTAGAATTGATTGAAACAGAAATATTAACAAGCAATATAAGTAAAAATGCCAGTAACGAAATTTTAGAAACAAATTCCATTCCAGAAACGTTTAACTGTTTGAACAAGCAGGCTTATGCTATTTTAACCATATTTTAATCGACCTATGCCTATGTGTGTGTGAGAGTCATTATTTTCAAAGATGAATTACATTAAAGACTTGATTAGAATCCATTTGGCAGATGACTCCAATTCAGCATGCTTTCTGCTAAAAGTAACATCTTATCCAATCCTAATACTTGTATAATTTACTTATTATCTAATCCGCAACAGTAGAAATCATACTAATGTTACTTTATATCATAGGCTCCCAACGTGGGCGATAACGCCCCCTTGTGGGCGTTTCGGGCATTCAGGGGGGCGTTGATATGGCACAGAGGGGCGTTGGAAAATTAGCCAAATATAGTCTAAAAAAGACTTTAAAATCACGCTGATAATTCATTTCTATCACGTGTGCGAAAATTCACATATTTCGATATGAGACTTCACTGTTCACAGAGAAAGACATACCTCTCTAGTATGTACGATTCTGGGGCTGCATGTGCTAAAACTAGCAACCTGTCTTGCCAATTTGGCAAGATGCACTCCAAAAAGTCGTAGAAAACTGTTGACTTTTGTTGAAAGGGTCACCATTTTAGTGAAAGGAGCAGTAGAACCGGAGTTCATAATATCAGAAGGAAAAGCCTTCAGTGCAAAAATATATCTTTATTGTCTTTATGTACATATTTATGTTACGTCCAAAGCCCGAAGTTCGGCCAGTTCGCGTTTTGGCCAGGAGGTTTGGCCAAAGTCCGAAATACTTGCAATTAATATTGTATATTATACTTTGGCCGGCCGTTTCGCGAAGTGGCTGGGAATTCTTGGCCAAAGCCTGATGTGATAATGGTAGATTGAGTCTATGGAGCAGAAAAAGACTAAAGATCACCCTTAAAGGAAGTTGAAAAATTGAGTACTCAATTTGCCTCTGTATTCATACTCGATACGCAACGCA
>BMAV01026096.1:226643-271125 GCA_019973955.1 Trichonephila inaurata madagascariensis | reverse complement strand
ATTGAGTACTCAATTTGCCTCTGTATTCATACTCGATACGCAACGCATTTGCTTAAGATATAATTCATCATTTTGAAGGGCGCAAATCTAATCTTCACACTATCACATTGTTACAGCATATGCGTTCACTGAATAGTTTCTACTCGTTGAACTCACAGAAGTACTCATTTTTAAATACTTCATTTTTAACAGTGTGTAAAACCATCTGCCCTTGATTTCTTTTTTCCCACATTGGCCGGTCAAAGCCAGAAATCAACAAAAAGATTGGACATTCGCCGGTAAGTTTACAGCAACGTTGGCCAAAATGGGAATTGGCCGATTTCGGGCTTTGGCCGTAACATTTACAAAAAATGTCACTGGGACTAAAAAATGCCACTTACAAGCGGCAACGATAGCGAGATCTCCAACTAAAATGTATTCTAAGAGAGTCTGTAAAAGTGCGTAGGCGATGTTGGACGCGGGAAAAAATTAGAGCGTCGAAATAAGTGGCGGCGGAGTAGACAAATCGTCGCCAGTGGTTTACCCGATCAATTGTAGGTAGCTAAAAATAAAACAGCCTCGCAGAATGCTACAGACTCAGGCTCGCACTATCTATCGTTCATCGCAGCATGTACTGCGTACGATGAAAACGGCGTTGCCTTAATATTTTGCTACTTCAACTTATATTATTTAAACCGGCAGTATCCCTTGCAGCTCCCTTAACTTGGATCAAGAATAAGTAAAGAAAAACCCATGTCGGAAGCAAAAAAGAGGCGGCAGTACAGTGCGGATTATATAAAATACGGATTTATCGAAAATCCCTCAAATCCATCATCTCCATTGCGCCTTATTTGTCAAAAAACATTTTCGAATGAAGCGATGAAACCTTCTAGGCTTCAAGATCATCTTAATAAAATGCATCCGGATAAGAAAGACAGAGATATGACCTATTTTTTAGAGATAAAAAAGAAGATTGAAAATCAGCCAACTATATCAAAATTATTTTCATCAGCTTCTAACCAAGACGATGACGGACTTCGAGCTTCGTACAATATCTCATTGTTGATTGCTAAAACAGGCAAGCCACATACTATTGGGGAAGATTTAATTTTACCAGCAGTTAAAGAAGTAATAACCACCGTGCTCCATAAACCAGCTACAGATATTATCCGAAAAATTCCTTTGAGCAATAATTCTGTGCAAAGACGAATTGATGAGATGGCTGAAAACATTGAAGAATCGTTGTGCAATTATCTGCAGACTTGTCAATTTTCAATTCAGCTGGATGTGTGAGTCCACTTTACAACCAATGAAGCATTGTTATTGTCGTACGTGAGGTTTATCAAAGATGAAAAAATATGTCAAGAAATGTTGTTTGCTACCAATTTGGAAACAGATACAAAAAGAGAAACCATATTTAATACACTGCAAAAGTTTTTTGACGAAAAGGAAATTCCTTTTAATAATATTTTGTCGGTTGCTACGGATGGCTCACCGGCTATGACAGGGCGTCACAAAGGCTTCATAGCATGCTTAAAAAATAAAGTTCCGGACGTGCTTGCTGTGCATTGCGTAATTCATCGACAGCATTTGGTTGCGAAAAATTTGAGCGAACGTCTCCATACATCACTGTAATATGTTATAAGAGCAGTTAATAAAATCAGAAGTAACTCGTTGAATGACAGATTATTTAGTCAGCTTTGCATTACAAATGATGAAGATTTCAACCGATTGCTGCTTCACACAGAGGTGCACTGGCTTTCAAAAGGTACTTGTTTGACTCGATTTTACAATCTGTTTGAATCTGTGATAGAGTTCCTAGGAAACAAAGACACGGAATTGCGCGACAACCTCATCGCATCAAAAAACGATATTGCATACTTAGCAGACCTCTATAAATTGTTTAATGATGTCAATCTCCAACTTCAAGGAGAAGACTTAAACTTGATTAACATTAAAAATAGCATTGCTGCTTTCGTGTCTAAACTGCTATTATATAAAAGAAATATAGGCAGACGTGAATTCCATACCTTCCCATGTTTATCAGCAGTATCATTCAAGCACGACGACTTGTTTGTTTACTGTCAGCACTTGGAAAACCTCTACAATGACTTCAAGGAACGATTCGAGGACATTTTAAACATGGACATACCAGACTGGGTTTTGGATCCTTTTTCCAATGTCAACACAGCAGGACCATCTCAGTTAGAAGAACTGACGACAAATGAGGAATTAAAAATTAAATTCAAGAATGGCTACCAAGAATTTTGGCTGCAGAAGGCGATTTCGCAATTGTATCCAAGATTATGGTCGATTGTGCAACGATTTCTGCTAGCATTCCCATCTTCATATTTAGCAGAACGTGGATTTAGTGCTGTAGCAACATTGGGAACGAAAAAGAGAAATCGGCTCCATGTTACTGAACGCGGCGATTTACGATTGTTTTTAAGTAAAATCGAGTCTGATATTAACAAGCTTCTTAAAATGCATCAAATTCAGCCTTCTCATTAGTCAAGTTAGAAATTCGATGCCTTTAAATTTTAATAAAAATACTTTTTAATAATAATTAAGTATGCCTTTTGAGTGTTCTCTGAAACTGTCAATTTATTTATTTAGAAAGCAATAGTTTATTATGGATTATTTCGTATCATCAAAACCCCTGCCTGTCCTAATAACAGGTAAGCTAAAACTTTTATTTCTTTTTAAATAAAGAAGAAATTCAGTAGCGTTTCAATTCCAACAACATTCTATCTATCAGTAATTTTTTTTATTTAATTCTTGTTTTCACCATGCATTATGTACGCTCTTATTTCACTAGGGGGCGGTATTGAAATATTCACTAGAAAAGGGGGCACCAGTTCGAAAAAGGTTGGGAATCTATACTTTATATAATTTGAATTATATGTTTAACTAAAAAATTTACTACTATAAAATACAAAATGTATTTTTCTGTAGTAAATAAAGAGTTTTGTGTTGTTAGTTTGGTTTTATTATTTTCCCAATAATCACAAGTCAAAATTATTTGACGGCACGTCTATACCTCATTTGGCATTTCTTTAGAAAAAATGGCATGTTGATCCATAAAGGTTCGCCACCCCTGATATATATATATACCTGTTATAAAGACCTTTTGAAAGAAGATTCTGATATGAAGTAATTCACAATGAACTATTGTTTTCAAAATAAAAAAAAAATAACAGTTTCAGCCTCGAAAGAATCGCATGTTAATTCCTGGTTAACGTATTTAATTATATTTCTTGAATAATATACATAATGCAATGCAGTGGGCAAAGCATTATTCCTACTGTTCACAGATAAAGACAACATGTACACTACAGAAATTAAAATTTACTATATCATTCAATTTAATGTAGGTCTGAATGTAATGTAATTTTTTGTTTTTCATCCACTTTATGAACAATTGAAATATGTGAATTTATGTACTCTTGAAATAAATGATTTAAATACATACAATCAACATAAGGTAACCAGTATCAAACAGAAGGCAGGAGGTTAGGAGCATTTTCAATGAAAATGCTCCTAACCTTAGGAGCATTTTCATTGAAAATGCTCCTAAATACATAAGAAAAATAAGTTACTTTTTAATGTAATGATCACAGATTATTATTAAACAATGGGATATTAGTTACAAGATGCAAAATGCATAAAAAGAAGTATGATTGGGAAGAAATTAAGGAATGTTGGCTCAATATAAAAAGGAAAATACTTGAATGCCTGAACAGATTTTATTGCAAGATTAGCTGCATGGTCCAGCGTTGTGAACAGGCTTTCTTAACTGTATAAAATTCCCCTTCCCCTCTTCAATATGAGAACTTCCAGTGGTGGATGTGATTTATATATTAATATGCTGTTAAAATTCCATTTTTCCAAATTTCTTCGACTTCCTTACCCAGTCGGACTGGTCACTTTCTCCTGCATTTAGCCTGGCATAGCATGGGCTTTTGCCAAGTGTATAACTTTACTCCCATGTGAATTTGCCATTTTCTTTTCGACGCCAGCACATGCGAGGTCAAAGTGAATGATTTCAATAATTTTGTCATTAAAATTTCCGTTTTTAAAATTTGTTCCACTTCTTTTCGTTGACAGGAAGGCTTCTTTTCCCTTCATTTAGCTTAGTGTTGCATGAACATTTTCGAGTGTAAAACATTTTCCTCTCCCCCCCCCCGCCCAGGAATAATACCTTCCACCAAATTTCTATTTTCAATTAATGATTTTCAAAACACAATGCTGCTTTAGTTAAAGAAACATTAATTTAAAGCAATAAAGAAAACATTTCTGATATAATATATTACAAAAACTAAGCATAATCATTGTTTCAACAGTAAATACTTTCTTAGAAACTAAAACAATAAAATAGATCTGAAATTTACATTTACCAATCAATTCTTACATACCATTAGCATAAAAATGTCTCAAAAACCCTAATTGAGTTTTATCTAGAAGGAAGTAGACAGTGTATGATTTTATTCTACAATAACTAATTTAGTAAAAAATACTGCTTTAGTTTTTTTTAAAACTTATTAATATAAATATATTAATCATTTGAAAATGCTTTAAAAAATTCTTACTGCAAGTTATTGCAATGTCTGCTTATTTCTGGAAGTTAATAAATAATACTATCTAATAAAAAGAAGAAACATTTTAACATTTTTTTCTTATCTTTTCCAGATTACTGTTTAAATGGATTCTTTCAGTATCCCATAAATTACGAGGAAGAAAATTTTTAAAAAAAATTTAAAAATACCTGAGGTAAGAAATACATGTTATACAAAACAAACCTATTCATTATTTTAACAATAATTTTCTTAGACAAAAAACAAAATTTTTTTAAAATCCGTAAGTTTTAAACAATTTTTTCAATTGTTGGATAGGATAGGGATAATAAAGTTTGAGAAATGGGAAAAAAAAGTTCCATGTGATTATTTTTTTAAATGACATACATTCATTATTCTAAAGTGGTTTTCAAGTCTTCATTATTTACATCCACCATATAAGAAAAGCATGCAAAATTATAGAAACGCTTCAACATTTGGTTCTTTCCATTGTCTCTTCAATTGTTTTCAAAAATTCATTTTTGTTTCTATAATGAAACAAAAATACATTTTTCATGCGTATTTTTTTTACTTGTCAAATTTGGTGGTTTTCACTTGTTATAGTCAACCTCATCTTGTGTAATCCAGCAGCAGATGTGATTTGGACTGCCAAGTTAATTTGAAACGGAGTATAAATCTTTACTCAGGAGAAAGTCGTTTAGCTCAAAAACCGGTTTTCGACCCCGATGATGCTAGTAGAGTAAACGACAGTAAATGTAATTTTTTTTTAAAGTATTACATTTTTGGGGGGCTTAACTTTAAGGTTATACTTTCCAAATTTCACACATCGATAACAAACAATGGTAATTTATACACAAAAAGAAGGGGGGGGGGGAAACTGCTCAAATAAATTCTTTTAAAAAGGGTATTAGATGAAAAAAACAAACTTTTTTAAAATCCGTAATTTTTATAAGCAATTATTTCAATCTTTAGACAGAACACAGATAATAATGTTTGACAAACAGAAAAAAGTTTCATGTGATTATTTTTATAAATAACGAAGTAATTAAATGTTAAATTAGAATTTTGAGAATTCTTTGAAAAATCGTAAAAAAAAAGTTTCCGGCATTTTTATATTTTAAATCACTGATTCTAAAAGACCAAAGCATGGACTTTTTTAGAATAGAATTCGATTCATTAGAATGATATGTAGTTCATACAGAATGATTGAAAAATTCTTTTCAAAATAACGCATCAATAGTGTCTCATTTAAAAAAAATCGTAAAAAAAATTTAAAAAAAAAAACGTTTATTTGTAAATATATATATATATATATATATATATATATATATATATATACACGGTATTGTGGCGATAAAAATGATCTGTACGATTCTGTAATTATTTTTTGTCTGACTTCAGTAAGAAGAGAACGATCGTAATTTTAAAAACGGAAAAGTAGAAACTCTTTTCTTTTTTTGAACAGAGATGTAGCGCATGCGAAGAAGTCTGCGCAACGCTTTTTTTAAGTTTCACTCCTCATAATATTTTCATACCGGGAGCTTTGTATGAAAATCGATTTTTAAAGAGTATAAACTCCAAAAATTATACCGCATCGTGGCAAAATAAACGATATTTCCGAGATTCAGGAATTATTTTTTGTCTGATTGTCATTAGAAAGAAAAGACGATAGTTTTAAAAACGACTGAAAAATCGAAATTCTTTCACTATGTTTTCACTTAGCGTCTTCATCCAGTAAACAGCACACTGGGAAAAATCAATTATGCATTTTAAGGTTTTTAATGAACATCTTTTTAACTAATTGCGATATCGGAATATAAATGGTTAAAATAGCTTCCTCAGATCATTTCCCATATTTTGGTACCTTCAGCGTGTTTCTGCGTTCAGTGGTTCGTGAGAAGATAGCCAGTGACGGATTCAGGCTTAGGCACACGAGGCCCGAGCCTAGGCCGGCAAATTTTTGAGGCAGCAAAAAATTTGAAATCGATTTCGCTTTTTTATCAATCGTAAGATCGAATTTTAATGCTTCTTTTCTTGCTTTGACAACCTCAAGATGTCAATATTAAAAGGGTAGAATTATTTTTTTAAATAATTAAATGCATAAGTAGTAAAATTTTAAATATCTTACAAATATAGGTACTAAGAAATTTTTTAAGTATAGCATTTATTTATTAAAATTAGATTTTTCAGAAATTTTTCTTAAAAAATCTAAATGTATCTTTGTTTGCTCATCAATATAACACAAAATACTAATTCACCATATTTAATTATACCTTTGTCCGGTTACTCAAAAACTAAAAATTTATAGTTTTACATAATATGAGGTGTAATTCATGCTGAAACTTAATTCAAATCTATTATTACTATTATTATATGTAAGGGTATCAAATTAACTCGGGCCTAGGGCGCCATCAAACCTACATCTGTCTTTCAAGATAGCCTCATATACATAGATAGATAGATACGTTTGTTTACCTACGAATTTTAATAGCGTATATCAACCCAAGATTTCTAAGGCATTAAAGAACCAGAATTTATGTTTGAGAGTAATAAACCAAATCTTTTATTGTGTGAGTGTGGCTAAAGGTGGGAGAATCAATTACAAAATTAACAAATTTTATGCCACCAGGCAAAGAAAACAATTCAGATAAATTTCCATATTGAACAGACGTTTAAAAGTATCAGAAGGATTTAGAAGTAAAAAATGTTAAATTATCAATGCTTTTTTAGATTTCCTTGGCTTAAAATTGTTTTGATTGATATGTATCAGTAATTTTTCTAAGAAAGGAATTCCCCAAAGTTGAAATAGATGGAAGAGAGGAAAAAAAAAATTAGTTCAAATCTTCCATGGAACAGTTTATTTTACACTCAGCTGTTTTATTTGTTGAAAGCAAGCTTGTGAAAATCCTAAAGATTCATTGTACATACACATGGTCTCTTCTCCCCCCTTCAAGCAAATAAAACTATTTATACTAAAATGCAGAATAAAGATGTAATGTGGAATATAATTTAAATTCAACCTTTTTTTAATGGTTCACATATAAAATTCTTCACTGGTAATTATGAATTTTAGCTTGAAATAATTCTTTCAATTTAAATGAACATTAAAAGCAATACAACAAATAAAGCTAGTCATAATAAAACATTTCAAACATCTACTTTATACATGTTAAACGATTCTAAGCTTACCTTTCTCAAAGCTTTATGATGGGCATTTATGATAGCTTGAATCCAAAGTCCACTTGCTGCAGGATTTCGATGGATAGCACTAGAAAAAAAGAATGTTGAATGAATAAGTAAAGTTGCACGAATTAAAAGTGTAAATAATTTTTTTTTTTACATATGGGAGAAATGCAATATTATAAATATTAGTTTGATACTAGTAAGAATTTTAAATAACTTAAGAGTTATCTAAGTACCCAGAAATTGCGATAATTTGATAAAAGCTTATTTCATTATGGTATGCACTTAAATGAATTTTTAGTACAAATTAATTTAATAAATGAAACCAGTTTTAAAACTCAAGATAATTCATCTTTATAACCTTAGAAGCTAAAAGCATGAAATCTTGAAAACAAAAGAATCTCATATTCGAGTTAAAAAAAGGATTACTTTTTAACTAATTTTATTTTCAATGAACTAAAAAAAAAATTGTTGGACTTACTATGATCTTTCAAGAGAAAATTATTTCTTTGAAAAGTTAGATATGTTAATACTTGGTTTATTTTTTATTTATAGCAAAAATAGGTTAAGAATTGCAATACTACTTCAAACAAGCATTCAACTTAATATTTTTAAAAAGACAATACGTTACTCTAAATTAGTATGTGAGGTTAAAACCTTTATACGCCAACCAATATGGGTGGTAATCCACCAGCAACATGACTTCTGATGGACAAACAAAATCGAATCCACATGAAATGTACATATTAACAATTATACGATTCAGTTTGAGTTCCTCAGATACTTAGTACCCATGCAAGCGTTTTTACAACCGTAAATTGAAATTAAGTGGATTTACATAAAGGTATCTCATGATAGAATGATTCAAAAATAAAGTTATACACATATTCATTCTTAAAAAGAAAATGATTGGAAACGAATACACAAAAAGGATCAGACCATTGGAGAGATCCTTTAAATTTAAGATAAGATCAATGAGAATAAGAATAATAAAGTACGTTTACTTAAGAATATAACTGATATATAATTTTTAGGAATCTATGGAGAAAGCCAGTCACATTTAAGATTCCCATGATGACACATAACGAATACTTCTGTTGTATGACTAGTACAAGGTATGCAAATAAAATGTTAAACATTTGTAGAATAATAAATTTTTAATTATTTACAACTATTAATTATTTTCATTCATGACTCATCACTATACTCAAATTACAATAATTACCTTTTTATACTATTATCTAAAAACTGTACTAGCATTTCTCCCTTTCCTTTTTATGTTGTTCATCTGAATACAAACTATATTTTAGATTTTCAAGTTTGAAATATTTTCCTTCTAAAATCCTATTATATAGGAACTTTTCATGCAGTGACAGTACCACATATTTCTAAAATTGATTGAGAGATCATCGAAACCCGATTTGATTTTTAACCCTCTCGCTGCGCATTCCGCGATTTCCACGGGTATGTATTTTTTCCGGACTATTCACTGTGCAACACGTACTGTTCTTGTTTATATTTTCATTTATGCTCTTAGGTTCATATTTGTATGACTTAATTCTATATTTTAAAATAAAAACTCTTTTGCAACAGTTGTTTGTATGTTTTAACTCTAAAATGCAGATTTGAAATATGCAATAAAAAACTATGCAGCGAGAGGGTTAACTTCTGTGAAGCCTATTTCTAAGACCAAGGTAACAAGAAATTTATATGTAAACTTGAATACAAGGGGAATTATAGAATCAAAGAAAAAATAAAACAAGGTTTCAAGGATTTTATAAGGAAATTAGTAGAAATATAGAGAAACTGGCTTATTTAAGTGTTGGTTTATGACAGAAAACCATAATTTAAAATTATGAATTCTAAATTCACCTATTTGTCTAGATAAGAAATAAACATATCTATGTATGAGGATAAAGAGAGGAGTGTTAAAATTTGTATCACATTAGTAACTGAGAATATTCTTTAAAGTAGAAACAAATAAGTTACAGAAATGTCTCTTTACTGAGTTCATACAATTAGGTCAACTAAAGAAATGATCGTAGATGATAATGGGACAATATCTTCATGAAGGGCATAGACACTGAAGGAGATATTTGTGTTTATCAGTTAATCAAAATAATCTTCTCCAGTGATGATTTGTTTGGTCACAAAATATTTGTGTGCATGACATTTTGTAACTGCTGCTCATGAAATCAAACAATTATTAAACAATGGAAAACATGGAACACAAATCTTTGAAGAGTTCATCTTTGCTACCTCATTATAAAGATGCAAATTTTTTCCAAATGTGTTTAATAAACAAAATACGTTTTATTTCTTCAGCATCTTATTTTCTAGTAATATATCAATGTAGAACAACTCTCTAGAAAATATTATTTTTTATTTAAAACATAAAAGTATTGGATATCTACAACTAATAACAAATAAGAGAATAAAGCCAATACAGATCTACAAATTACATAAGTTGTTCTAATGAGCAATATATATATATATAAAGGAATAAATGTACAAGATCTTAATGGAATTGTAAAAATTTCTCCCTTTAATAATACTTCCGACTCCAGACAATGCATTGTGGCTACGGTAGCCAAGTAGTCAAGGTAATGGACTTGCGGCTGACATGTATAATTTAAGCTTTGTACCACAGAAGATCCACCATGTAGGGAGGCAATGCACAATAGATCTGTCAAAGTTCAAAATCCTCCCATTGGTGTTGTGTGGAAGTTAGAAAAGGTTGGTGCCAGCTGGGGTGTCATTCTCGTCTTGACCATGGTACAAAATTATCTGTTTCGTCGCCAAAAGCACTCAAGTAGCTAAATAATACAACGTTAATATTCACTCACTCACCTAGACAATATATTGAGCAATCTCACTACTCTTGGACAGTTTACAATAAAATAATACAAATCAAATGAATTATAGTTAAAATTTAAAGTCTAATCTGAACAAATTTAAATGAATGATCCTAAATTTATGATAAAGCAAGCCACAAATAAAATTAAATAGAGAAGTTTTATGATTCTAAATTTAACTTCATGGATTATGATCTGTACATTTGTGCAGTTTTGAGAGTTTGTATTAAAAATAAATAGTTTTACATTTCAAAAATACGTCATTTTTTTTTAGTTAATATTTCAGATTTCTGAATGAAAATTGTTTCAAGTTGTGTGATGTACACTGAAAAGTTAAATTTCTTATGATATATTTGACATTTCAAGTGCCAAGAGCATTAAATTCGAGACCGATTATATTTTTAAGGAAGTTCGTGAAAAGGAGAGGGGGGGGGGCGACCCTTTAAAAACAATATATTTAAAAAAGGGAGCAGTTATGTAAATATTTCTAGGAGCTAAGTTTGACATCTGAATTCAAAGCATACAATGAAATTCAAAAAGAAATGGACAAAGCATACCTAATAAAATCTTGAACTGTAGTCTCTAAAGATAAATCAATTACATCATTAACATGATTCACTATCAGCCATGTCATCTGTACCACATCAGTTGGATTTTCACACTGTAAAAAAAGTTTGTTAACTCTAAATACCCATGCTAAAATGCATCCAAATAACACATATATAACTTTTAAAATCTTACCACATAATCACAAAGAAGAATGATTCCACCTCTATGAACCATTTCCAAATTGCAGGGAAGAAAGGCATCTTTTTTCTCAGTAGACTGCCTGGAAAAAACAAACCAGAAATTTCCTTCAAATTATGTACAGTGAATTTTTCAACAATTATGGTATTCTTCATTTTCAGAGAAAAGAAAATACCTTTAGACTGTTATTGGGTAATGTTAAAGAACAAGCTCAAGCTCGAAAATTTTTCAGAAGAAAAAATGCTTCAACACAAATACATTATGACTGTTAATTTATAGAGAGCAGTATATTTATTGTGTACAGCTATAATTTTTGTCTTATAAATGGTATACTTTTTTACTGTTAAGTGTGTTCCATACTTTCCTTTCTACATTGTAGTGTTAAATGGGGGTTTTATGCTACATTTTAAAGAGAAAAGCATAAGAATGCTAATATTACACCAACACCAACTTATATGAAAATAGGGGCAAGTTTTCAATCAGAAAATATGTTTGAAGTTTGTAATTCAAATGTACTACATATTGTAAGAACACACATTACAGGAATATCACTAAGCACTTTGGGAGAGTAGTATATAAATCCTGCATTGCTATACAAAAAAATCGTTTGGAAGGGCAGAACATTATTGATTTAAAATAATTTGAGCACTTCATTTGCTTTAAATTTAATAAAAAATAATTTGTCTATTCCAGATAACATAAAAACCTGATAAACATTTCCAGGAAACTATACTTGATATGTTTCAGAAAATTTAAATGTTTCAATGTGATTGTCATTAAAAATAAAGTACAAACATTAAAAACCACAGACACAAAGGTACAACATCACGAATACTTAAATTTTTGTATATTGAACTAAGTAAGAAAAATATAACTATGCTTAGACTTGCATCGGAAATTTTAAAGAATGTTCAAGAATGCAAGTCACTTGGCAGTAAGAAAAAAAAATAATGATCTATATATATATGAATTTAATAGTAGTCTCATTGGAGTCATTTTAAAAATTTACAAATTTACTGAAAAAAAAAACTATACAATTTAAAATTTTAAAACATATTTAAAATACAATAAATTTCAAATGAATTTTCTATTCACATTTTTTTAATATTCACTAGTTTATTTTTAATTTTTTTAAGAATAAACCTAATTTGGATAATTATCCAAATTTCAATTTTGTTACATGCTGTTTTTATATTCATGTTACTAATATTTAGAAACAGAATTTATAAGAAAGTTACCAGTTTTTCCCCTGTCTTTAAAAATTCATCTTTTTTTCTTGAAGCTTCAAACTTTTTTCTTAAGTTATGTTCTGAGAATTTTTTACTAAAGATTTACTGCTATAAGCGAAAAATGAAAATATGGAAAACACCTTGGATATGCAAATCTTGGTTTGGCTAAAAGTTTATCCTATATTATAAGGGCAAAATATAATTATCCTTCAGTTCGATTTACAGCAAAATTAAGTTTAACTAATTAAATGACACTTTTTTACTCCATGGAGATTTTAAAAAAACCCTTATATGAAACCATTTTCACATTTCACTCTAAAAATAAAATTAGGATTAAATAAGTGTCTGCAATTATTTTCATTTTTATTTGAGTCCAATATTAAAAGAGACATACCTTTGGCATTGCTTTAGAATTAGTTTTGGTGTGAGCTGACACACATTTTATATATTAGTAAATATTTTTTCATTATGAAAAGTTTTGATTCCTCTAAATATTAGAAAAAAATGCTACACATAGTGTAATTAAGAATAGCAGAGAAAGGCGTGCTCCCCCCCCTTTGTGATACTGAGAAATCTATTTTTTTAAAAACTGATGTCAAATGTTTATCAGAGTAAACTATATATAGTTGTTGTAAAAGTATTATATGTATAGTGAATAATATAATAAAAACATTGTTTTATAAATGTTGCACAATAATAAAAAAAATTAAAGATGGAAAAGAAAATTTCATTAATACATACATTGAGATTGTTGTTGGCTCAATATCTTTATGATCTTGATATGGTAAAACTATTTTTGACCAAAACTTTCTATTATCATAATTCAAAAGAGTCAATATATTGCACCACTGAATAACCAAAGTAGGGTAGAATGGAGCAATTTTATGAAACAAATGTTCAATTTCATACACAGTATAATATACAGGATATTCAGATGATGATTCCTGAGAATTTAAGTCATCTTTTATAATGGACATAGCAGATGTTGTTAATCTTCTAAAGGTACCTGTAAATAAATAAAAGCCAATCATAAATTTTCTTTCATATCTTGATTTAAACAGAAAATAAAATTTGAATGAACAAAATAATTTGTAGCACAAATCCATTTATTATAACAATATAATAGGATAAAATTGCTTGAAACTAAGAACTAGGTAGAGAGTAAACATTAAGGTAATAAAATTATCTATGGGACACGATATACAAAAATTTCACATTATATTCTTGAAGCAAGCTTTTAACTTTTCTAAAAAAAATATTTTCTCATTTATACCAATAAAAAACTTAATTTCAGAATTTTCATGATTATTGTTAAATATACATCTATTTAACATTTCAATTATTTAATGCTAATTATGATTTATTTTAAATCATTTTTATATATCAATACACTGCTGACCATCCAAAATGCAACAACATAGCCCTGCTTACATGGATGGCAATTACCGGAAAAATATCATCATCGATCCTCTCCTCTCTTACATGACAAGCCGACTTGATGAGAGAGATAGGAAACAATTTTTGAAACCCCTTAGGAGCAGGGCTGATAGGGAGAAAAGCGAGTTCGTTTTCAAATTTTTCCAGGATGCATTGCAACCGAGATTCATTTGTTCAAAGCAGATTTGTAGAATCTGCATGTTGGATAACAGAAGGAATTTAAGCCCTAATAAAAAGGCATTGAAAGTGAAATGTAAAGTTAAAAATATTTTTAAAAAGACAAAACCCTGAAAAAAAAATGTAGAGATTTTATTTATTTATACTATTTGACAACTTATACCATTAAATCCAGCATCTAATGCACACTCAAAAAATAAGATCGAAATTTACAGGTGCGCGGTTATATACCAGGTATAAAAATAATAGCTTCATAAGTAAAAAAAAAAAAAAAAAAGAGATGCACATAAAAAAAGCTTAGACATCTACAAAGATCGGTACTGTTTATTTAAAAGAAATGTCATACCTTATGAACTTAAAGGGTTGCTTTTCAAGAAATATACTATTTTTTCAAAATCCTGAGGCAATTCCTCGAATGAATGGCTTTAAAACATAATAGCATTGCTAACTTACATTGCAGGTTCCTTCGTAAAAAAAAGGGGACGCGTGTTATACGGCGAATATACGTTAAAATTAAAAAATACAGCTTGAAAGCATAGGTTCACGCTATACACCGGATTTTACGGTAATAAGTTAAAAATATCTCTAATAGTATATAAAGTATCCAATGGATGAAAAATTTACACTCAAATAAACAGCAACACAGAAATAACCATTTTTAATTTCATAATAAATAAATCATGCATCTAAAATTTTATCATCAAAAGATTTATGCTTGTATGTCTTTGTATAAGCAAAATAATAAACATGAATGCAGAATAAATGTAGAGATTATAATTTTTATCTTTATGGTAAAAAAATTATAAATTTAAAACTTTGTTATCATAAATTTTACACCTACATCCCTTTGAATAACCAAAGTAAGAAACTAGAATGCAATATAAATAAAGAAATTCCTTTTTTTTGACAATATCTAATAAGTTCACAATAGGTTTATAATAAAAAAAAACCTTGAATAAAAACATTTGAATGTATTAAATCTTAAATTTACACACAAACAAATTTTAAAGGAATATTGAATTTACAATTTTTATATAGAGTCATAATAAATAATCATAAATAAATCAAGTTATAATTTTGAAATTTTATCAAATTTTTTACATCTCTACATTTCTTAGAACAATAAAAATAAATACATATTTGAGTCCAGGATTTGATTGTAGTTTATTAATTTTGTCTGAGGTCATCCATCCTAAGAAACAAACAAAACTGTGTGAAGCAACTTGGCTTCTAAATAGGGCAATAGCAATGATTCTGGACGAGCATTGCAATAAAAAATTCTGGGTATTTCCATGGTTACACTGCAGTGATGCGAATCTATCAACAAATCACCAGATTCTCAAGTAAACGGGCAGAAAACCAACCCCTTTAAGCCTGTTATTTGCGAGTTTGCATGTAAACGAGGGTCATTAAGGTAGTTTCTAATAGGTGGGAAATTTATACAATGCAGAATTAAATGATACATACAAATGAATAGCAATGCAGTGCATATGCAAAACACATTCGCTAGTAGTGCCATATACACTAATGTTACACAAAGGGAGAACAAACAGCTAGTTTTAAGTACTGAATTTGTGTTTCTTCTATTTTTGCAAGATAAATTTCAATATGCCTCAACAAAAAATATGAAAATCAGTCAAACATATTTCTGAACTCCACACAGATATTGCACATTATCCCTTTGGGAAGGATAGATTGAGTGAAGAAAGGGATATATCATGAATATTTTTTGCATACATTATGAATATTTTTATGACTCTAATGCTGATAAACCTAAATACATAAAATAACTCTGCAAAAAACAATTATTCTGCTGTAATTTATCTATAACATGCACAAGCACACCAATCATAAATACATATGTATATATAAGAAACATATAATTTACTTTTATTTCGAAATTTTTCAATTAAAATATAGCAAAATAATTATCGAACAATGCTCAATACAAATAAATCTGAATTTCTCTTTCAGGAGAATGCATTTATTTTCATACTTACCTGACTGAAACATATAAGTCAAGTACAGAAGTAAGTGAGCTGCTTGTTGACATAAAAACTGGTTATCAGAAAAGTGTAAAGTATGCATATATGCATGATTACATAAAGATTCCACAACAACGCCAAGAACTTGAAAAAGGAACCTATAAATATATATAAAAAAAGATATACATGCAAATATAGTTCAGATAAGGGTTGGGCACACGTTTTGGCTCGGCTACATCGTGGGAGTGGATGCAGCACCTTTTTAAAATGATTGCATTCATTAATTAACTTCTCAGAAAAGGCATAAACTGTACCACAAAAATCATAAATATAAGTTAAATAAAATAGTGGTAGCTTTATTCAATTTATTTAATGAGCTAATTTCATATATCATCTATAACTGCAAGTACACATTTAATTTTAGAATAATCTTGATGAGCCAAATGTATCCTATCACATATATCTACAATTTTTGTTTAAATTAGGATTGAGATTGCTTGTTGAAAATCTCATCACAGTCAACAAATTTATGTCAGCCCACTTGCATCTATATTTACTCTTGCTAATCTTCATGCTAGAAAAATTTTGCTTACAAATATATGTTGACCCAAATATAAAGAACATTTTCCCAGCAAATTTCTTCAAATATGGGAATTCTTCAGCAGACAAAAATTTGTAAGTCAATTAAACTCATAGCATTAAACACTTCCTTTATATTCTGATCAAACTTAAGTCAAATAAGTTCCAGATGTAACTCCTGAGGTGCTGTAACAATATTAGCAGTAACGGAACTAGAGAACAAATTGAATTTATGCTCAATTTTCATTAAAACTTCAAACCTACTTGTGACCTCGTTCTCCAAAATCTTAGCAAAAACATTTTCAGGTATTTTGTTTTCCAAATAAAGAAATTCTGTTCTTCAGAAATTCTGTTCAGTGGAATATATGAGAGGAATCTTCTGTAGTTCACAGGAAAGAAATCTCGGCTCAAAGCGGATTTTCTGGTTGTTTTGGTGGGCCAATATTTGGCCATTATTGTTTAGATAATTCTTTAAAAAAAAAGGAACAAGTAATTGCAAGGGGGGGGGGAAGAACTACACAGAAGTTTTTGTTGTAAAAACAGTTTTTTGTTTAATGACTATTAGAAATCCATTTGTATATATTCGCTCCATATTGCTTGAATAAAAGTAATAACTACATAACATTTTAAGCAACTAATGATAACACTTAAATTTTAATTCTTCTAAATTAAAATTTTGTATAAAACTAATAAAAATATTGAATACACATCATAAAGGCTAAATACAGCATTATAATAACAATATATATATACATTATATATAGTGCTTTTCATCACAGATCTAAAAGTAAATACCATAATTGCATTTAAATGCTACATTTCAAATTTAAATTATATGAGTTGTAAAGTAACCAAATTTTTCAAACCTCCCCCACTTCACTTTTACCTTGAAAATGTTGCTCCAGGCAAAAATTCAGCAGAAGCATTAGAAATACATAAATCAGCTTGTTCTTTTTCACATCTAAGACTTGGTGAGAGGCCTAATTTATAAATTTTTATCGTTATGCCCATGTCAGCCAAACGAGATAAAACAGCTTCTTCATTTGCTTGACTAATCAAGAGACGCAAGACTGTTAAAACCATACACATCCACCTATTGATGTTAGGAGGAATAGTCTGAAAAATATATGAGCTTCATGAAATAATTATCAATAATTTAGTAACATTGGATAAAACTTACATATTAAGACAAAAATTTTTAGAATATTCCACAGCTTTTTTTCCATAGAAAATAGATCTAACAGTTTTTTTTCCAACAAAATAAGAGAGGAACACAATTACAAATTAAAGACGATGTTATTACAGAGTATGCACTTAACTCAGTAGCACAACAGCCCATGAGGCCCAAGGCCTACGGTGCCTTTCTCAATTTACATGACCTTAGGTGCTGAGGTGCATGTGCCAATGTTTCGGTCAAGTGGTCAGTCTGACGCGAAACCCCCAGCTTTCAGTTCCCAAGAAGGCTTGGTGCTCATTTTTCAACCCACTGAAGGGATAAGACTGAATCAACCTTGCCCAGCTCGGGATTTGAGCCCTGGACCTGTGGCTTGGAAGCGAGATACACTACCACCCAGCCACTAGGCTTCTTTAAAGAGTATACATGATTAAAATTGTACTAGAACATGCACAGGAACAGTATAGCCTATAAATAAAGGTTAGTTCTTTCGAGTATGCGTAGGAACATTTTTCCACACTATTGGCTGCATATCATATAATTTGGTAACTAATTTTTTTACTTGTAAAAATTGGTTGACAATATGATATATATTTACCAGAAAATAAAAATCAAAGTAACTGATATCAAACTTTCAAAGATAAATTTTAACAATTTTACAAATAAATAAAACCATCATAGAACAAATTTTACTGAGATTTTCATTAATGTTTAAATGAAAAATTATAAATCAAGAAAATTTAGTACCAAATTAACAACATACAACAAGATTAAATATCAAATTTCGAAATTTTCTAGTAAAAAAAAAATTATACATCTCTTTCCTCATAAAAAAATATTAGATGTTAATAGTGATTCAAATTTTCACCATCACTAAAATAAGATACGTTTGCAAGCGTTAGCGAGGAAAATCGCATTTACTCAGGATTGATGAAAATAAGAATACCAGAAACCAATGAGAACAAACCCGCGACCGGGGAAGGACGGGTGGGTATTAACATCAGAATCAAAACTGGCAATATTATTTACAGAATTCTACATTAAAATGAAAATTTTTTTTACAAAGTCTGATTAAATTTGCACATAAAACTATAATTTATATATCACACAAAAATTCTCAATATTTAATTATGCATGCAAAGGAAAGCAATTTTTTGAAGAGAATAAGAATAATACATACTAAATCCTTTGGTTGGGAGAACAATGCTTTTAAAAGAATATCAACTGGCCTAAAAACATTTGATGCAACTGCTTCTAACAGCTTATGCAAAATGTTCAGTTCTTCTTGGTTTTCTATTTGAATCTAGAAGAGGTGGGGATTACAAATATGAAAATAAGTGTATGTGAATTAAATAAATGATTTAAATTTGTCAAACTATATAAGTTGTCAATGTTAGAAAAAACTGTTCAGTAAACATTATTTACAGAGCCAACAATAAGACAGCTGCCAACATTTGAAAATGAAAAAAGTGTAAAATAAAGCATGATTGACATTAAAAAAAAGCTTTAAAATACAATGAGTATATTTTAAGTACATTCTAAAACCATAAACATTTTGAAAATAATGCAAAAAGAATTTACAATAAAAATATTTTGATAAGAAAATAACCCAGAGAAAACTATTTCACTCTATGATTTGATTTATAAAAACTCAGTTACAAACAAGAAAGTTATGAGTAGAGATCCTTTTATAAGAAACACAATGTGTGTGGAATAGGTAAACTTTAATATAAATTTATAAAAAAAAATATTACTCAGAAAGGTTAAACATCAGGTTAAAAGAAACTGAGGTTAAGACTATGACCAAGTGATAACACTGAGTACAAAAATGCATTAAACTTTTTGAGGCGTCTTTATTGAGCAAACTTTGATTTGATTTTTTATTAATATCACACTGTAAAGAAAACACAAGGGCTATTGGTGATACATCTTATAATTCTGAATCTTTGTTAAGTGCTGAGAATGACACAGTCCATTCTCCAAACTTACACACCACACCAACGTGAGTAATTTGAGGCTATATAAAAATTATCAAATCTTTTTTAGATAAAATAATATACCTATGAGCATCTCATCAACTTTTAAGCACAAAGATGCAGCACCCTTTTTTTTATGCCAAATGTATTAGTGGCACCAGCAACTGGAAAATTACTTAAAGGAAAAAACACGAACTTCATATAAGTAATAATTCCATTTTCCCCCTAGCAATATTGTAAGTAAAATTATCTACCATACATGAAACTAAATGTTCAAAGGGTATCCTACATTCTTTAATTTCTACATAATAAGTTGGTTAATATTTTTCCAAGTGAAATTTGCAACCAAATTTGACATTGCATAAAGGCCACTTCAGGATCTCCACATAGAATCAAAAAGGTTTTGAATATATTCTGGGGGTACAGCAGTCTATCGAATTCCACGTATAACCAAAATTGATCTAGTGTAGCTGTGGGTGTTGTATCTTGGGTCTGTCATTGTGCTAGCATGAACCACATGTTTTCGATTGGCGATAGATCTGGAGAACAAGCAGGCCAAGGAAGCAATTCATTCTGATGGGGAAAGAAGAACTCTTAAACATTCAGTGTCATGTGTGGTTATTCATTATCCTGCTGGAATATGGCTGATGGCAAGTGCTGAATGTAAGGTAGGACCATGGGCTCCAACACCTCAGAGATGTAGTGCTGGCTGTTCAGAGTACCAGCAATGCGCACTAGGAGGGTTCAGCAGTGGAACCCAATACTGTCCAAACCATGATATCGGGTAAAGGACCAGTGAGGTGATGCATAATGCAACAGTTCCAACAGCTTCTCACAACGATGTCTCCAAACTAGAATCTGATCATTGTGATGTTTAAGGTAGAAGTGGGATTCGTCAGTAATCCCAATGTCATTCCATTCAATTATCCATGTCCACTGTTCATCGCACCATTGGTGGTGAAAAGGCCTGTGGTTTCCAGTCAAGGGTAAACAAAGCAATGGACGCCTTACAGATATTCCACTCTGCTGCAAATGACGCTGAATGGTACGAGTGAATACCAAATGATGTGTAACAGACTGATTCTGTAGAGATGGTTCGTGATGCGGCTGCACGATCCATCACTGCCATGTGCACAATCTGACTGTTATCACGAGCAGCGGTGCAACAAGGTGGGTGCGATCTGACCCATTGGTCTGTCATTTCCTCCTGCATCCAGCTTGAAACTTGGTCAAAAGATGTTCGATGTCTTCCCCAAGGCATAGGAAAAACAGCGGATGTAAAAAAAATTGTACTTTAAATTACCAATCTGTTCTCCCCTTATAAAGTTGGTGCAGCAGTCACTCGTGATGCGTGTCTGCGCTATCATAATTTGCATTATTCATCATCGCCAACGCATGATGTAAATTTCACATGGTTTGCATGCTTCCTTCCAGGGTGTTGCATTTTGTGTGGCAAGGAGTGTAGCTTGGAAGAAAAAGGCAATATTCTTTCTATTTCAAACTAGGAATATTATGCACATATAATTTGAATGTCCCTTCTCAAAATATAAGTAAATTTTTAGAGATTTATGTTATGAACATTAATAATAATTACAAAATTTTATCAAGCAAAATATTTCTTGCAGTAGATTTAACAATTCACGTTAATATAAGATCTAAGCAATTTGAAGATGTAATTTTCAGGCATATCTTCACAAAAGTAATCCAGCATTACTTCACACATAAGTAGTAATACATTCAAGTAGACATGATTTTAATTTTGAAGTTTAAAACTTCTTGATATTTCTAAGAACCAAACCAATTTTAATACATTGCATTCTTTTGTGAAAATAGCTCATACTACACCTCACAGCTAAACTCATGTAAATAAGCTGTATAATGTACCGATACATAATTTTAAGGAAAAAAAAACAAACACACACATTTCTTTTAATCAAAAATTAAAGAAATTAACAAAGCATTTAAACCTTAAAACTTTGGCATTAAGAAAATAATGTCAAAATTTAAAAAAATAAAACTATTAATGAAATGCAACAACAAAGAAAAGATTATACAAATGCTTGTTCATAGAAAATCATATTTAATTGAGAGAGGAAATAAACTTCAAAATCTTTCTCAATATCAGCATATCCCATCATAATTTACTATTCTTTTCCTCAGAAGTATTTCCAAACATAAAAAAAAGCAATTTCTAACATTTTGCTTTCATCCACATGTTTCCTAATAAACACTACCTTCTGTTATTTTGGAGTTTAAATTTAATAAATAAACAAGGGAAAAGTTTTTAAAGTACAAATTAAAATTTACTTGTTGTCTAGACAATAAAGGTAATATCACATCAACAACTTGGCGAGATGTTTTTCTCCATTTGTCTTCTCCTTCTTGATGACTGTGTTTGATGACAAGAAAGAAAAGTTCCAAAACCTAAATTACAATAACAGTCGATTACTGTCAAAACATTTATAATAACTAACATTTAAATGATTCAGATTTAAAAAATAGTTTAAATATATTTCACACATAAATATGGGAAATTTTATTGCACTATTCAAAATGCTTACTCACTCCAATCAAAAACCAAAATAGAACATTTATAGGAAAGTTATGGGAGATTAATATGTGATATCCTATGGTAACATGTGTATATATATATATATATATTCAAATCAAAGAAATCCATATTAGAGCTGTATATATAATATTTTTTTAATGCCAGAATGAATATTCCAATCTTCTCTAATTTAAGAGAATGATGTGTTTTCATCTATCACTAGGTTCTAGTAATATGTGTGCAAATGAAAAACTAAACAAAACAACAAATAATAGTATTAGGGATTTATTTACACAATTATTAAATTTTATATATCAATTATATTTATATAATGAGTGAAAAATTGAAGACAATCCAGAGGAAATAGTGCAAAAATATAAAGTGAGATATAACAATATATGTGTATGTACTTCCAGATTTGAAAACTATTTTAAGCACAAATATCCCTATTGATAATTTTTCTAAAATAAATGTTTTCATAATCATAAAAAAGTTCAATTTTCTCTCAATCCAGAATACTTACATTTTTAGGTATTTTAAAAAAAAGTTAAAAAAAAAAGAGCTACAAATTTAAAATTTTTGTCATTCTGGGGCAAATAAACTAAAGAGGAACATATAAATTGTTTTTAAAATAATACGAATATCCTTCCATGAAAGGGAGGATATCAAGAGTGCAAGTATCTGTTGTAGGAATTGTATGGTCCCCTTACCTGCTCAGATTGATTTTTGATTAACGGCATACTCTAAACAACTAAAGGGCTATTAGCAACGGACCTTCCAATTTTGAGCTTCAGTCAAGTGACAAGGCTGATACTTGAGTTAGCACCCCCTCACAAAACTATCACACCACACCAATAGGGAGGAGGATTATAAGCTTTCAGGATTTAATGTGCATTAGCCCCTCTACAACAGAGGTTTTTAACTGCACCAGGACTCTAATTTACAAGTTACCATGAACACTTAGCTACCATGGTTATCAACTGCTCTGAGAGAAGTTGTAATGTCAGAATTTGAAAGGCAAATAATTGTTAGCAGCTCTAAGATGAACCTGTTAACATTAAAAGATATGTGAACAGTAGCAGCCATTGTGGTAGCATTTTGTGGAAGATGGTATTAGTACAGAACAGCAGAGAAAGAAACTTGAAACTGACAAGACCCAAAAATGCAAGCAACTGTTGACTGTAATAACATCTGACCTGAAGAGACACTGCCAGGTTTCAGTTTCCATTGAAACTGTGCAAAGGGAGCTTCAAGTTCAGAAGATTTCCATTAAGATTAAGATATGGGCCTCTGTGATCAACACAAAAGGTGTTGTGTGTGATCACAAGTAACTAAATCTCTCATTACTAGCAACATGTAATAGGGACTGATGAATCGATTTTCAGCCACTTTCAGACAATCTGCTACGTTTATGTGGGGATTGCCTAAAAATATGTATTGGGTTGGCAAAGAAGTAATTTCAGTTTTTTAGTATGAAGTTTTTCATCATAAAATAATTAACTTTAACAGTCAAATATCTTTCATTTTGTTCCATTACCTAATAATTTTATGAATCCGCTCTCAATGAGTTTCTGGTCATTATCAGCAAAAAACTCGACCAAATGTAAATTGAGATTGTAGTTATTAAAATTTTTATCATTTAAAAAGTTTTGTAAAACTCAAACTAAATCATAATTAGATGGTGCAAGGTTGGTGCTATATGAAGAATATGACATCACTTCACACCCTAACAAAGTTCAAATAAGTTCTTACGTCTTGCTAAGGATTATATTAAAGATAGATCAAATTTGGATCATGATCTTTTTCGATTAATGTTATTGTAGACGATTCATTTTTCATCCCCAACCTTGAACCATTGGATTGTAACTAACAATTAGTAACAATGATCATCTAAAATCGTACTTTGTTTAGTTTTTTGCAGATAAGGACCAGAAACTATAGGAGCAAGGAATCATGAAGTTGTCAGAAAAACGGCAACAGGTAATCAAACAAAATGGAAGATATTTGACTGTCTAAAGCTTATTTTTAATATAGAAAAATTTTACACTAAAAAAATTAAATTACTTTTTTGCCAATCCAAAATAATTCTGCTTGTCTACAGCCAACTCTAAAGCACAGAATACTTCCTTATGGTATGGTGTGTGATACCTTGGTCAGCTTATTCTCTTACATGGGAGAATAATGTGATCATTACTTGAACATTCCGGATAGTGAACAGAATCTATTTGTCTAGACCAGGGGTGTCAAACTCGTGGCCCATGGATATAATAAAATACCAAAATTTCTCCCGAAATAGGAAAGATAGCAGCAGCGAAGAGATGTGAAGTGTCAGGAAGTAAATATTAAATTTTTCTTCTTTTTCACCTGAGCTAGCATCCCACTTTCCAAACCTAAAGCTACAATTATTTTTTTAGAACACTTTATGAAAAGAACATGCAATCTGGAGAAATATTACTATTAGAACAGCACAAGCAGAATGGAGAGAAATACTGTTTTTTAACTACTTAGTAATGTATTACTAAACCTTCTTTTTACCAAAATTAAGACCACAAAAAATACGAATAAATGTGAAATTTCTGAGAAACTAAAATTGATTGTTGCATTTAACATTTATATTCTTCTAACACACACACAAATGTAAAGATTACTTGTATAAAATATCAAACTAATAACAGTTTTTTAACAATAGCAAGACAGGTAAAAAAAAATCATAACAATTTGGTAGAAAGTATTAAACAATTTTTAGTTTGATTAGTTAGTTTTAGAAATATAAAAAATTATTAATTTAGAAACACAACAGAACAAAAAATTCCACAAACAAAAGAGTAAATTTAACATTTAAAGTGAGAGTTTTCTTAAAAAGTATGCTCTCAAATACAATTCGACAAAATTAAACATTCATGACTTTAAAAAATTCATCTGATTTTGAGGGCTACTGTACAAAGAGCTAATTTCAAAATGTGTTAAAATATCAGGACAAATTTGATAGCAAAATTTTAAAAAAGTTGTGTTTGCATTTTAAATTCCAGTGGCAAGAAAGATCCACATGATTATTATTTATTTATATTTATTAATGATGAAAAATACTAATTAAACATTTCAAATTCAAATTAAATTTACACAATTAAATTAAAACAATTTTTTTAAAAAAATTCAATAATGGATCCCAAAATGCAACTTGAAAAACAATAAAAGGAATGAAAAATACTAATGTTTTATTTTTCTGTTATTTATTATTACATCAATTACTGATAAAACAATTGTAAAAATAATCTAGAAACAAATAATTGTTCTTAAAACAAGAAAAAACAATTTTTTGTTTTCTGTTTCATTTCTAATTGTGTCAATTTTTTTTAATGAAAATTTTTGTAAATATTTAACTAAGGATAAGAAATACTTAATTTATCATGGAATTGAAGAAGTTTCTAATATACATTTTAGAAGGATTTTAAAGTCAAAATAATAAATTTTAGAATACAAAAATTTTGTTTTGCTTATGAATTAGTGTTTATTAACATCACACTACAAAACAACAGGAGGACAATAAGCGACGGACATCGTAACTTTGAACTATAATCAAGTGACAAGGACAACACCTGACCTGGCAACACTCCCCTTTCTGAAACTTCCACATCACACTAATGGGAAGACTTTGATTCTCCACAGATTTAATATGCTTCAGCCTCTCTACACAGTGGGTCTTTAGTGGCACTAATGCTCGAATTCGTCACATGCCACTCATGAATCTGTGACCTTGACCAGTAGGTCTACCATGCCCACATTTATTTTTAGCTAAGTTAATTTGTAAAAGAAAACAAAATTTCCTAGCTTAAATTTATAACTTAAAAAACTTTGACTTATAAAGAAATATTGCTGTTAGAAATATTATGAAAGACATTAAATTAGCATTAGTTCACACACAGTCAAATCATTAATATGATCACTTTTGACAAAATCCAGAATAATCATCTTTCGTAGTGTGGACTTCACGAAGAGTGTGCAAAATAAGACTAGGAACCTTCTGTAAAGCCTACCAAGCTCACAATTTCCCCCCTTTTTAAAATCTTATCTTTTTTATTCTGTTTTCAAGGATATCTTAAGGTTATCAAGGATGTTATAAGGAAATCTGAGCCAATTCCTTTGCACATATCCATGTGTTATGGTAAATGTTATTTTTTTTTCTACCATTAAGTGGTCAAGCTGGGTATAAAAGTGGTACACCTTTGATCCATTGTAGTTAGAAGGTTGTTGTAATCGCTAATGCCACCTGTCTCACGGTGTCAGATTGAAGCCCACGAAATTCATCAAGGCAGATGCACACCTGTCATTTGTCGTAGCTCTGAGCACCATACAGGTGACAGTACGATTTGGCTTGGTTCCACTCCAAATTTGAGTGAGTGAGTGAACGTCGCATTGTTCAGCTACACAAGGGCTTTTGGCGACGGATTTCGTAATCTTATACCATGGACAAGTGATGAGGAGCACCCCCCCCTCTTCTAACCACCACACCAACACTAAAGGGAGGACTTTGAGCTTTCCAAAAGATTTAACATGCATCGTTCCCATACATGGTGGGTCTTTAGTGGTACTGGGCTCGAACTCGTGACATGCCAACCACAATCACTAGGCTGCCACAGCCACCCCCAATTTTGTGTGAGAACACCTTAGGGATGGTAAGGGGCCTTTCATCTCTCTTCCCATCACCCAACCTTACGAGAGGATTTGCGGCTTGACAGCCATTTAGAGTACTCCTATGCCGCAAAAGCACTATATATTTATAAACATCCCTGCTCTCTGCAGAATTAGAACCTAGGGCCAATGGCACAGCGGTCAGCATCACTAACCACTATACATATAGGTCTAATGCTGCCCAAGTACGTTACTCCTACAGTTACAACTGTAGAAACCTTTTAAACTGTTTCATTTTGTTAAACACTAAAGAACATTGTTTACTTTTCATGTCTCATTTTTCAAGCATTGTATTACGATCAATTTTATATAAGAAAGAGTGTCAGTGAGGTTCTGGAAGGTAATCATGGGGTGTGGAGCCATGTCAAGTTCAATTCTGTGATCAACTAGCCTAGGTTGTGCAGTTGAAGATTTCTGGAGCAAGCAAACCAGATGAGATGAGTTCACAATTGCAAAATATAGTTTAAGTCCAAGGAGTTTGGGTTCGAGGAAAGTAAACTAAACTCTCATTCTGATAATCTTTTAATCATGAAAGCACGTTGTGAGCTATATGTGTGGCATTGTTTTGCTGGAAAATGGCATCATGCAGATGAAAAAAATCTCATGAAAGAATGGAGATGTGTATACTTCTATTGATCTGTTGTATCTTCCACAATGAGTGTTTCCAGGTTTTAGTACAAAAACATTTTCCAGACAACAATGCAGTGTCTTTCAGTTTGGACTATTAAAGCAAATGCTGCAGGGTATTTTTTCCAATGTTTCATGACATATATGTCAATATCCATTTTTCTGACAGAGCATAAAACGTGATTCATTGTAAAAAGCCACCTTTTGCAGTACCAGCATGTAAATTCAAACTTTCATTACAGATGACTTGCTGTCAGTATACGTGCATAAATCGGATATCTCTGCTGTGTAGTTACTTAACTGCCATAGAGGAAAACTTTGGGTAGGCTCTGGAATCATTAGGGTGGTTGATTGGTTGAATGTCTATTCAACTGAATATACATCTCCCCAGCTGTCATTCAGCTTTGGAGTACATGACCCACTTTGCCCCAAACTTACCATATTGCTGATTTTGGACACACAGGCATGGTATACTTTTGAAAAGTAAGAAAAAAAAAATAGTTCAAGCCATTTTGGCAATGCGGCAACCTTTGATCCATAAGCTAATGATCATATCCTTTGGAAAGTTGGATAAATCAATCTGTTTCTGCAGTAATTCATCAGTAATATTTTCTGCTTCCTTTCAACAACCTTCACATTCACTTCACAAGTAGAGTTGCCTTTTCTCTTTTACAATCAGATTTTTAGCACATCAACACCGAAAGTTGGCGATGGTCTTATTCATGTGATTTGGACTGTGTAGTAATTTTTAAATATGAATAGAAAATTATTGTTTAATATTTAATCTTCTAAGAAAATTCATATATTGAGAAACTATTGCTGTCGCTGCATTATATTTGAATCTATTTCTTAAGCAGGTGACAGAACATGCAGCAGAACTTACTATAAAAGGAACATAGACAGAAGATTAAAAAAAAAAAAAACTCAATTCAATTGCATGTTTTAAAAAATTAACGTTATGTACATAAAACATTAGAAGAACAGTTGATATATTTTAAAAGGAGTCAAAAACTTTTCTGGACCTGTATTAAAATAAATTAAAATTTAATCAATGACAAAAAGAATACACATTAAATCTATTTCAAATTAGAATCTTCTGAACAATTAATGAGTTTTCATTTCTTTTTGCAACTTATAATAAATATGAAAGTTTAGAATTGTCATTTTCACTTTTGATGTAATATTATCTAGTAGAACCACTTTTTAAAATTGTAAGAAAAACAGATCCACACCACTGCACTGCAAGCACTAGTAAATAATTTTATTTTAAAAAATACTGCATTGTGCCACTAAGCACAAAATATATGCTCAAAATTCTTGCAAATGCTTTCTTAAAGCTTTGTAAATATTATGACAATTTATGACACACATTAAACTGAAATTTTAATAGAAATAATGACAAATAAGGATTTCCTCAAATTTACATGTTACATGTGTGATAGAAAAAATCCTCCATGACAATAAGGTACATAAATAATGTATAACATTTACCTACAAACTATATTCAATGGAAGCAAATCTTGACCCTGTTACAAGAAGCAAATAATGCAAGAGGAAAGTTCCCTGCCATTCAATAAATACACAATAGTCATAGAATAATTTTTTATTTTTCCTTAAGCTTGTTTTCTAATATATTACACAATAAATGTAAGTATATTTATCATATAACGTTTCTCTCAAATTTTCATAAAAGTCAAAATAGTAGAATTTATGTGGGTTATTTTATGTAAAACTACACATAAAATGAAAATAAGTAGTAACTGAATGTGTGTGTGTTTATTTTGTACAATTCACAATATCCACTCATGTGATTTAACACAGAAAATCTGACAAAAAACAAACATTAGACTGTTGTTACAATTTTTCTCTTAAGAAAGAAATTTAGTATAGAAATTGATCTGATAACAGATTGTAAAATTAATTTATTGTAGCTTAAAATAGCTTTGTAGTTTTTCTTGAACTTAAATATCTCCAATGCAGTTAAATATAATAAATTTGTTAATACTATTATTAAAGAATAATTATTTGTTTCCTTTTAAAAACGAGAAAGAACATTCCTTTGCGCCCATTAAAAAGAAGTGTGATACCTGCATATTTCATTAAGAAAAAAAAAAAAAATCTTTTGAAATATACTATACTGTTTTCAATAGAAAATCATTGAGTTGTTTCAAAATCAAAACTTATAAATAAAATACTTTTATAAGATGATATAGGTCTCTCTGTCTATGGGTAGAAAGTTTTCCAGTAAATGAAATGTGTGCCTAACCTTCTTTCTTCGAATTTGCTTATACAACTTTGAAATCTATCAATGCTTGAACTACACACAAATAAAATATTTACAGACAGTAATTATACTGGTTTTTAAATCTTCCGAAAAAAAAATTATACCTGAAACTAAATACATCTCAATCAACAAATTTATCTTAGAATTTTTTTAACTTAGTATGAAAATACAATATCTAAACATTATCATTACAACAGATGCCATACATTCCATTACATAACACGCACCTGTACTTTCAAACTGCATTTTATAATATTTAGGTGTATTCAATACATACCGCATGTCCTTTTTTACAAAGAAACCGGAAGTGTGCTTGTGTAATGCTTTTATCTTTTGAAAAAAAAAAAATGGTTTGCATAACAACAGGTCCTAAAATATCTTACATCACTGAAGTGTCATTCTATTTTATTTAGTGGATAGTACAACAATAAAACCCATGGTTATTTTTAAAAAACTGGTACTTAAACCTAATTTTCTGAAAGGTGTTTTCCTTCATATGCTTGAGACAGATGGATGGACAAAAAAGGTGTAAAATTGTGGCTAAGAAATGTTTGGTGAAGGCGTCCAGGTGTTTAAAAAAATGCAGGAGTCTTAGCTTGGGACATATTTAGATCCCATATAATGAAAAATCCGAAGAAATTGCAGACAGAAATTAACAGACAGTTATTCCAGGAGGATGAACACCATTAGTTCAGACTTTAGATGTGTAAATCAATAAACCATTTAAAGCAAATTTAAAACGACAGTGGAATATATGAATGTTAGAAGGAGAAAAAACATTTAGAAAAGGCCAAATACAGATGTAAAAATCTAATTTTTATATACTTCTCTTATCTGTATTTTTAAAGCTATTATTTTTATAACAGGAATATAACATATCCCGTAAATTTTGATTTTATTTTTTGTGTTAAAAAGCGTGCTATACGCTGGGATATATATAAATAGTACTTTTAGGAAAGAAATTTAAAAAAGTTAAATTTCAGAATACTTTACTTTTTGAGAAAAAACTATACTAGGACCTAGATTATGTATTACATGTTTTAAAAAACATCTTAAACTCCCTTACTGTTTTAAAAATCCTTTGTGACATTAAATTTCCCAAATGAGATACTTCAGTTAGATCTCACATTTTGTAAAAAAAATGCTCATTTCCCATGAAATATGGCCAGCAGTTGAAAATTAAAACTAAAAGTTAAAAATGCTTGAAAAATTTCAGACTAATGTTAATTAAAAATGAAGACAATGAATCAGAGTTTAAATAGAAAGATTTTAAAATGCTATAAATTATGTAATGAATTAAAAATATCAGAAATTCCAAGATAAGGTAATTACCTGAGGATAGTGAACCAATTTAAAAAGAGTTGAAATAACAACCTCTCTTTGGGCATCTAACTCTTTACCGACATCCATTTTGTTCATACTTCTTAAAAGAAACAAATCTTCAATGACAGGCTGAAGGGCAGGAATAACTGTTAGAACAGTAAAATAGTCCAAATTTAATATCAGAGTTCAATTAAAATGCTCAAAGAATTTAGTAAAAAACTGCTAGAAAAAGCAATCAACTAAAGTGATTCAGTGTGTAAAATAGTAGTATGCCTAGAAACAATGACAGACTTAATTTAAATAATAAAAACTAAGATTTACAAAAACTTTTAGCTGAAAAAAAAACAACAATAGTTCTTAATACTTAAATGAAAAATTAGGTCACTTTAAAATTTTTGAAATTTTCTAAATTTTTAGGAAAGGAAACTAGAGGACATAAAATGTCTGGGAAAAAAAAATTATCAAAGGATTAGTGCAAAACTTAACTTTTATTTAAAACAGTTGATTTATAAATACAAATTAACAAAGTTTAATAAACACAGAGCTGAACTAGTCCTGAATTAATATACACTAAACAAAACATTTTCAAACATAGGTAAAATTATCAAAAAAAAAATTATAGCGGCATATAATTTGTTTCCAACTAAAACCATTAAATAATTGTACCTATCAATGAATTTAAGGAATCACTGAAAGCCTATCAAGATATTCTTTTAAAAGTGCTTTTCTTTTGAGCTGTAATTTATCAGACAAATTAGTAAATATCTGAACACAACACAAATATAAATTTTGTTTCCAAGTACTTGAATGATCAAATTACAGCAATACATTGTGCAAAACAATAAAATTTAATACAGACTATTTAATGATTTTTATACTCCAAGAAAGCAAAAGAAACAGAGGTTTTACCTTAGATTTCCAGAGACAACAGCATGACTCACCATGAAAGCTTTGAAACCAGTGAAATTAAAAAAATATAATAATTTATACATGCTGAAAGTTTTCATTGGAAAAAAAAATTGCCAAGAAATGTTATACATGATTAATATAATTAATTAAGTTTTAAATTGGATGATGGCTGACAAAGAATGTATTAATAATTTAACTCAATGATTTTTAATTACAAAATACACTCTTCTATAGTGAAATTGTAACCTCCCCCAAAAAATGTACATAGCATCATGCAAATTTCAGGCGCAATAGTGGTGAGGTAAATATGTAAATAATTTAAAAGAACATATGAATAAAATTATAACGAATTATTTAGTACCTAATGTTTACACCTCGAGCAGATACACAGGCCTCAAACAAGCAAAGCATTCTATCAATTAGTCCTTTGATGGTTGGCAGAGGCAACTGTTGCCAAGCCACATTCACTGTTATGCAAAGATCATCTATGATTTACATTAGAGGTTCCCGGTTCCTGTCATGTTTAATAAGATCCCACCAGTGGCATAACTGAAAACATTTGGGCCACCTGCAAAGTAATGTTTGGGGCCCCCAATTTGGATTTTACAAAGGATAGGTACTTGGCAGCAGTCAGGCTTTGGGGCCTCCTAGAACCCTGGGCCCTCCCGCAAAGCAGGGGTGTATGTTAGGCCACTGGATCCCACAGGTGTTCAATGAGATTTAGATCTATAAAATTTCCTGCGGTCAGGGAAAGATATCAAATCCAGTCAGGCAGTTAAGAGTTCACTGTGAGAAGGGTGGCCTGGCATTGTGTTGCTGGAATACTGTGTTGGGTGCACCTTGCAATAAGGTCATAACAACAAGCTCCATAATTTATATGACACAGCGGTTCGCTGTCAAATGGCCTTCAATGTGTACCAGAGACATTCTGTGATCAAACATTATGCCTCCCCAAACAATAATGCTCAGTGTAAGGAGGGCTGGTTTGACGTTCAGGACAAAATGGGTTGGTTCGTAAGACTTCTCTGGGTCGCTGCCATACCCATTGATAGGTCACGAATAGAGAAACGTGATTCATCCAGAACAATACCTGATGCCATTCGGTGATCTATTTACGATGATATCGCCAGGCGTCTAGCCACGTTGAGTAGTCAACAGTATCCTTGTTACTGGCACTCATACATGTAACTGTACTTCATGCTATATGTTGAGTATGGTTTGGGCGGACACAGATCACCTGGCTCCTGGATGCAACTGGCTTCATATGTCCCGTGCTGAGGAGAAAGGATCTCAAATAATCAACTGACAAATATGCCAGTCCGTGCACTCTGATGTGGCACCTGTGTGCACTACTTCCTCTTCAGTCTGCACATACTTTTTTGAATCCATCAAGTGACACAATGCTGGATGGTACTCACAGTCTAACACAGATTGCTATTGTGCACAGCAATAAATCCAGTTCATGGAGTTTGAGAATACGGTCACATTCCCTGGTCGTTAACTGATGGTATTGAGCTCAAAGATGTCTCAGAGGCATTTTTCACATTTCCTCAAAAGTCACAAATGCTATGCAAAACCTCACATGTTGTTTATAAGGGAAAGTTTCTGGCATTTAAAGCTCAAATATGAGTATCACGTGGTTAGATGCAAACACAAATTTAATTATTTGCATATCCATATCACCAGTATTGCTCCTGAAATTTGAATGACGTTATGTGCATTATTTCTTGGTGTTGCAATTTCACTTTTGAGAAGTGTATATTGTATCTCGCATTATTGCAAAGGATGCAAGCTACAAGTTGTTTTTTTAGTTTCTTTATTAACTGTATCTGGGCATCTATGATGAAAAACGTAATACATCAGTATACGTATGAATTTCGAAATACTTGTATAGTAAATCATTTGTAAATATTGTCTTCTTACACCAGAATCTTGGAAAGTACTGCAGCAATTAACAAGTTAGGTCAATTCATGAAGAAAGAATCACTTAACTTTTCTTAACTATGATTATGAGAAGTATTAGGAATTATAAAGAAATAAATTCATTCATATTAACGTTTTTTCTTTAGACAAGAATTTTTCTTTGTAGTAAAGTTTTTAAACTTTAAAAACTTAATTGGGGGGGGGGGATGAAAAAAATTATGTGAATTAAACTGAATATTTTACTTTAAAAAATTGTATCACACACATACAAAAAGTTATTTATATATTTTACCTCTGCTAAGTAAAATTATACCTTAGGTGAATAAACCAAAACATATTCGTTATTTTAGATGGACAACTATTGATTTAACTTACTATATTTTTCTGGAGATTGACCACTAGCAATTAATCCATCACAAAGTTGAAGAATCTTTGGAACAGAAATAATTGGTTTCGAGTGGTATCTTTCATATGATAACAAAATCAGAAAATAGAATATTCGAGGGATTAACACATCTGCATTCCTAAAAATAAATAAAATTTATAAATTAGAATAAAAATTTATTAATTTAATATTGTCGCAACCTTATTTATGAGAACTGAGCAAAGTTAAAAAAAAAATTAATCTTGTTATTGAATTTTATAAATAAGTACATAAACATAGTCCTGTCAATTCTTTTCATAAATGATAATTTATTAAAAAACTTTGATATTTTATACAGTATTTAATTTATACATACATTGCATATGGCAATCGTCTCCCCCCTGTTAGTTTATAATAAAATGTAATGTATGCTCATGAAACAATGGTTCTAAACTTTAAATTCTATACATGTTTTAGCTGATGGAGGTAGGAGTTGATAAACCAGGTATTTGAAACTGTTCATATATTTTAAGAATTTGGAACCATTTTTGGAAATGATTGTTGTAGTCAATAATTAATGACACATCTGGTTGCAATGCATGTAGATAAACAATACATGAGTTAGAATCTTATACTGGCACTGTTAAAAAATTTGAACAAAGGAGCGATTGCTGAATTGTAATTCCAGAGTTTTGTTACTTTGCAGTGTCTGAATATAGAGGGCTAAGAAATCCCATATATGTTCTAATGGTAAAAGGTCATGTGACCTTGTTGACCATGGAGGAAATCTAACATAAAGGCAATCCAAAAAGAGGCAGGCATATGAAGACTCGAATTAAGATCTAAAATTGGTCCAGATTACGAGGATGTGTAGAGCAAAACAAACTGTAGCAATATACCAACAAATCGTTGGGTCATTTAATTGCAAGCAGAAATACTGGAGGCAATCAGCAATCATAACAAATAGAATTTTCATTATTACAAAAAAAAAGGTGGTTGCAAATTTCTGCAAAACAAATCTGCCTAGTCTAACTTTCTTCACATCAAATACAATTGACATTTGATTATACATTGAAGTGAGACATCACTGAAATTCTGGAAATAATCATGAAGAGCATAATTTATGAAATTATAAAAAAAATGATGAATTACAAATGAAAATACTTAACATGTATTACCCATTGAAGAAATTTCTATCATTTTAAAATTGAGAAATACAGATGAAATAAAAAAAAAAAACAAAAAAAAAAAAAAATGTTTACATAACATAAAAGCATGGAGCCCAATTTTCATAGAGGAGTCATATTCGAAGGTAAGAATAAGAAAATTTATTATTCAAAAATCAAACTTAACATACACACTTAAAGCAAATTAAATAATGGATCACTTACAAAATTTGACCTTCTTCAATAAATTCAAATTGCTTAATAACATGACTAATAAATATCTGATCGGCATCTAGAAGACAATAGTTGACTCTTAACTGAACTAACTGAGCCAATAAATCTAGAACTTGACATTGGAGATTTATTTCACTTGAAATGGTATACTGTTGAAGAGCCTGAAAAAAGTAATTATATTAAATGTGATTTAAGTAATAATATTTTATAACATAAAATACACTGATGAAAAGCAACAAAATTTTGAATTTCATATTAGAATTAAAATATGCAAATATAAAAATCTAATTAAAATGTTTTGCTACTAAGATCTAGAAGAAAAAAGAGGGTAAACAGTGGCTAATCACCATACTTTAGGACAGAGGTGGGCAAACTTTTACATGGTACGGTCTACTAATTTTTTTAAGGTGTTGCAGTCCACCCAGTGTCGTAGGTGTGGTATAAGTTACAAAACAGATTAACAATATTTATATTCTAACAATAATAAATACAGAATATGCACTTACTACATAATTACAATAAAAAAAATTACTCTTTTAAAACCACGTTTTAAGCAAAATGCAAGATACCAACATAATAATAATAGAGCTGGCCAACATTCTACGGCTGCCATAGCAGTGATCGCATTTTCCCTCTATAGTCACAGAGAATGTGTTAAGCGTCCTCGTGCGCTCCTAAAAAAGGTACATGTGTCATCTACACAGTCACATGCATTGTGGAGAGCCGATACCCCAGTCTAACTGGCATTAGTGTATATATTACCACCACAAATATATTTATTTTAGAATGAGAGTCTTAGATCTTAAGTGAAACCCTAAAACGTCTTGGCGGTCCAAAGGTCAATCGTGATCGATTTAATACCCATCCCAGATTTAGAAGATAGCTAAAATGTGCATTTGTTAATTATGAATAATTCTCTTCTATGTCACATATCCTTATAAATTTCATTGTGTACACACAAGGATGAAGATTTCATGTATGTCACAAATTTAGGTTGTAAGCATATGCAAGCAATCATAAATATATATGAAATTCTAAGAATAAATGTAAATGGAATTCTCTCTCCAATTCCCTAGTTGATCAGCATATCACACAGGCAATCAAATGTTGCACTACATATACAATGGTCCAACTTTTGAAAATGACAAAGCATAAAACATGGGATCCTTATTTCAAGCAAATTCATAAAATAAAAGGTAAAACCACTTTTTAAATTTTTTAAAACAAAGCATGATATATAAATATTTTTAAAACAATGACTAAAATTTTACAGTAAAGATATTTTGATCAGAAAAAGTACTCATAGGAAACTTATTTTACATCAACGATTTATAAAAACACCAGCAACCCATCTTAATTAAGTTATTGTTTTCAAATACGAGAGAAAAATAGAGTGGTTACCCCCAACACCAGAATTATCTACCAAAAATGAAAATAATTTTTCTAAAGGTATCCAGCAATTTTTAAATTTATCCATTGGAATCTACAATCCAATTTGTAATTTTAAAAAGGCCTCACTGAATTACACAATTTGGTGGATCAGAAGAAAGTGACCTCAATGGAATATAATTTGTGGTTTATATCATTACTGTGATATCAGATGCTCTTTCAAAAGAACTTTGTTTCATGCATTTAATCATATATGTTTTCTGACTAGAAGCTAGTCCACTCTTCACAACAGATGTTTTAGTACATGCACATGTGTGCAGCTTGGTAATATATATGTATTACTTTGAAAACATTTTCTAAAAAAGAGGACTGGTGTAATCAGCTGCAATCAAATGGAACAGTATGTTCTACAAGAACATATGTCAAAAGTAGTTTCAGATAGGATTATATTTGACTGGATATAATTCTTAAAAAAATCCAATTTTGACGTTTTCACATGACAAGTTATACCATATCCGCCTCTGTGACAAATGCATGTCAGAACATCATATGCATAATCCCCCTCTCCTATTGGAATGCATTAATATAATTGAATTTCTTTTTTTTTTATCATTCTTCATAGATTTGAAAGTACTTTGTGTTGTCTGTAAGACAAATCGTGGTAACAATTACGGAAAACATATCATTTGATAATAGGAAATATAAATACATGCAAAGCAAAATGGGAATCGAGTTCCAGAAAGTTGCCACAGAGAAAGTAAAAAAAAAAAAAAAATAAATAATAATAAAAAAAAAATTTTGTTTTTTACAAAAAAAAAAAAATCATGAAACACTAGTCACAAGTTCGTGACCATGACCACTCGGCTACTGCGGACATCAATCATGTATGTGAGCAAAACAAAATTGTAAATACTCAGTAAGCATATTAATATGGTTATCCTTCCTAATGTTTAATTTTAATCTGAAGAATGAAGAATCAATCTATGTCAATTGTTATCTCGATAATAGGAAAATCAAAAATTTCTACTCACAATCTTTGTCATTCAGGATTCTCAATTCAGTATGATTTAAACTTCTAATTAACTGAAATCTGGTTTTAAAAAATAAGGTTGATGGAGTGAGTGCTCTTTTTACACAAACTTCACAAAAAAAAAAAAGATAATCATTTACTTTAATATCTTTTTTGCCTACCATCTATTATAACATTTACACACATTTTAATCAAAGCATGTTAAAGAGAAAAATTTTAAATACAAAAACTACACATAGAATGAAACGGTTTCTCAGCAATTTTCAAATATACATTAAATAATAAATAAAAATTGCAGGACAGTTTGTATATACACTTTTTGGCAAATGTACTTTCATATCTGTTATTTTTAAAATTTTATGACACATGGTTTACACACAGAAAACTTATCAAAAGAAATTCAAACTCATGACATATATATATATATGACAGGCCCCAAGCCTGCTGGTAAAATGAGGAGGGCATCATCTCTATAATAACTTCTTTATTTTGCTTCAGTCACATAAAATCTAATATGGCGGAAAATCTAACATAAAACAATAACAACCATTTCGACGAGGAGTCACCAGCTAAACCTTTTCGAGTATGCGTTCTTTGTCAGCGCTCGCTCCACTTTTAAATAGGCTTATTTACCCACAAATCCTTACATGATGGTAAAGAGTTCACTCTATTTTTATTTATTACTTACTTAAATTTGAAGCTAAACTTTTCAAACCTAACAATTCCCCCCCCCCCTCCACTGAAGCCTGGCACAGCCAGGTTGGCCAATCCTGACTGGCAAGTCCCCAGAGGATAAAAATAAGATTTCAATGATATCAAATTCCCCAAATGAAATAAAAATCTAGAAGATATAATAATTGTGTAAAAGAGTGAGCTGGTGAATTCTGACATGTTAAAAAATATCAATATTGAATAACAAAATATCAAAAATTTGGTATACAGCATTGTGTTACATAGAATTGTTTTCTGAAAAATATCACACATCTAATACTTTCACTATGAGGTTAAGCAAAAACAACATAAGATAATTCATATTAGACATCCAAAAATATAGTAGTGTTATACAGCATAACATAAAATCAAGTGAAATTTTACAAGTTCTTCAAAATGGTATTGAATGTTAGAATAATGAGTAAATGAATACATAGAAAGAATAGATATAGAGTAAATAACAACAAAATGAATTTAGAAATAATGGTAAAGTAAATACATAAAAAGGACATATATGGAGTAAATAACAAAATGAATTTAGAGGAATAATGATTAATTAAATACATAAAAAGAATAGATATAAAATAAGTAACAGCAAAAAGAATTTAGGAGCTCCCAAAAAAGAAAAAAATACATAACTATAACATAGAAATTAACCAAAATAAACACAACATCATATCAAAATATCACTAGAAATATAAAATGCAAAGAAAAATAAGTGTATTTCAGATATATCAAGTACAGGTATAAGTTCAATCAATGTCCATCTTTTTTTTTGTCATAATGTTTCACACAGTCCTTTTTGGGAAAAACATAGTTCAATGTTCATCATTCAATTATTGTTTATCTCACAGTTCTTTTGTTTATTATTATTAGAATCACTACTCAACCAACTTATTTCAAAAATAAACCACCATAATAAAATCTTCAGAATATCACATAATATTTTCAGAATATACTTCTATCACAGTGAAATTATTATAACATGTATCATAAAATTGACCTCATCGCCATGTTTTCATACAGTCCATAATTAAGTTATTTTTTTTTCTTCAAAAATAGTCTTCAATAATGCGTTTATTATGAATAAAGATACAATACAAATTCAATTACATTAAATTTTGATGTTCATAATGTAAACAAGTCTTAAATTCAAATTTTAAAAGCAGCTTTTATTATTTTTTTTCTAAATAACAATGCACTTCTTTTAAAATTACAATGCACTTCTTCCCCCGCCCCCTCAAATGTTTCAGAAAACACTCTATAACAAATATAAATCAGAATTTAGCATAATTGGAATGAAAAGGTTTTAATTTTGTAGAATGAACAATACCTGTTAACTTTCCTGTATATTGATTTGGTTTATCTATTTCATAAGTAACATTTGAGAAACTTTTGACAATTTTAAAAGGACCATTATAAGGACTTTGAAGTTTACTTCAATTAGGGTATTAAAAATTTTGATATAAGACTAAATCTCCAATTTTAAATTTTGCATCAACATAATGTTTATCATACCTTTGTTTATTTATCTTATGATATTTAATTGTAGTGTTTACTACAATCTGTCTTGGTTGTTGTATAGGTAGATAGTTTAATTTTACTTGATTAGGTTGTGACAGCTCACGCGTCCTTTCTTTTACATAACCTCTGTGTTCTTTGACGGCCAAGATTAATGGCAAATCTTTTCCAACCCAAATCCAAGAAGTGAGAGAGAAACGCGAAGGTATAGATGCAAATAAGATAGCCTTTAAAAGGACAGAAGTTTTAGTAAGCGTGATGGCAATTTAGAGAAAGTTCAGTTAAGGAAAGGTAGAAGTGTAATTTGACGGTCTACCCAAGAATCACGCCATTACTACAAGGTGCATACTATTGCACACGAGCCCCACAGCCGATCTGAAGGTGTTGGAATCGTTGCTTGGAATTCAAGGTAGGAAGATTATTTTCCGAATTCGAAATATTATTAGGATTGAGAGTAGGCGGATAATATAATTATTTAGATAAGTAATCCAATTGCGCGATCTGTGTTGACTACGGCCACGTGTTTTGGTTTATTCTCACTTAATATAAGTTTGTTCAATATATAAGTAATTTAAGTTAAACTCTTAATAAAATTCATATTAAGAATTCTAAAATGTCTCTTCATTTCGAGAATCCCACACCTCTAACTTACGCTGACCCACAACGATATGGTCGACAAAGATCGACCATATCACATTGGCGCCCGAACCGTTTTAATTTATATGACTCTGGGTTAGGAAATTCAAGCGGGTTTGGTATTTTACCAGAAATGTGCTTTTCCGGGTCCGAGAACGTGACTGAATTTCTCGAGGTCATAGACAATCAAATAAAATTACTAGAAATACCTAGTGATTTAGCATGTGCTTATTTGAAAGGTAATCTCCGGGGAAGGGCTCAAGATTGGTATCAGATATTCGGATCAGTGTTAGTGCAGGATTACCGCCACGGATTTCGCGCAGCTAAAAGCAGAATTAGTGAAAGCCTTCCCCGCCATAAAAAATAAGAAAGAGTTAGAAGCGAGGTTTTTCGCGTCCCAGCAGGGAAGAAATCAGGAACCAACAGATTTTGTTTACGATTTGCTCAAAATACATAAGGGTTTAGAACTAAGGATGTCGCAGGCGGACTTGGTGGATCACAGTTTTGTAAGACTCGAACCACAAGTCCAGGACTATGTGGAGGTCCGAAATCCGCAGAACACGGTACAACTTTTAGAAATCTTAGCTAAATTTGAAGAGAGGTATTCTTACAAATTAAAACGGGGTTCGCAGAATAGGGATAATGTGGAAAGACGGACTCAAAACGCGCATAGGATGCCTAATATTGATGATAATCGCAGAAACTGGAGAAATTCTGAAGTTGGGCGTAGACCAAATAATGGCAGAAATGATTCTAGAGGTACTTATGAGAATGGCCGTCAAAGTAATAAGTGGTTCGAGAGTAGGAATAGATTTCAGAATGATGATCGGAGATTCAACGAAAGGGATACCAATTTCGAAAAGATCGAAATGATAATTTTAATAGAGGGGACCGCAGAAATAGGGGTTCGAGTGAGAATTTCAGTCGAGGCGATAGGATGCAAAGGGGACGATTGAATGTTTTGAAAGTTAATGAAGTTCAAAATAATCAAAAGAAATCGGCAGTGGATATACCAATTAAACTTTCTGTGTGAGATATGTATATCTCCAGTGGAACTTCCATATGTTCCTATTTTATTAAATGAAACATTTTTGAAAGCGTTATGGGACACCGGAGCGGAGAAATCATTTATATCGGAAGAAATATATAAAAAATATTTTTTTTATAAGCAAGTAAAAAATCGCGAGCTCAGGTGATCACAGCACAGGGAGCGAAATGTCAAAATATAGGAATTGTAGAATTGAATATTCGAATCAGGAAGTTTGAAAAACCTTGGTTGTTTCATGTGTTGACGGATTTGGAATACCCATGTATTCTCGGTGTTGACTTCATTAGTGGATCGAAGATTGTTTTAGATTTTGATCGGAAAGCGTTCGCGATTCCAGATTTGCAGGTTGAAGATAATAAGGTAGATGAAGGGAATTTGCGCGTTGATGTGTCAGAAACGAAGTTAAATATTGTGGCTAATGTTTTATCTAAAAACCCGGTTGAAAGTATAATGGGAGAAAAAGTTAAGTGTGCAATAATCAAAGACCTAGTACTTACGTCGCGAGAACAGTTAATAACAGAGCAAAAGAATGACCCAGAATTAGGTCATATCTATAGATATTTAGAAAACCCGGATAACTCTGTTAATGCGACGATATGTGAGAATTTGTCCCGCGACTTCCGTCTAATTGAAGGCTTGTTGTTTTATGCGAAACACGCAACGTCGTAAGGTGAAATGCATGTATACATTCCAAAGTCTTTAAGAAATGACATCTTACGCGAATTCCACGACAAGCCAATCGCAGGGCATTTGGGCAGATTTAAAACTTATCATAAAATACGGGACGTGTGTTATTTCCCGTATATGAGAAAATATATTGACCAATATGTCTCTACATGCCATATGTGCCAAGTTAATAATTATAAAAACGCGTTACCAGCTGGTCGATTAAATCCGATTGTATCAAATTATCCAAATGAGATAATTACGTTAGATTTGTTAGGTCCGTATCCTACATCGAGAGTGAGACGTAATCGATATGTTTTAGTAATTGCCGATCATTTCAGCAAATGGGCTGAAATTATACCTCTTAAAAAGGCCTCGGCTGGTATAATAGCGGATACTTTTTTTGATAATTTTATATCGCGTTTTGGAGCTCCAATAAAATTAATAAGTGATAATGGTTCCCAATTTATATCCGAAATTTTTGAACATTTAAGTGAAAGATTAGGCATAAGGCATGTGAAGACTGTTGCATATAGACCTCAGGCAAATAGAATAGAACGAGTAAATCGCGATCTAGTGCAAATGATTGCAAATTATGTAAATGATCAACACGATACTTGGGACCAATTCTTACGTGAGTTTGTTTACGCTATTCGTACAGCAGTGAATGAAACGACGAGAAAACCCCTGCGGAATTATTTTTGGGTCGAAAGTTGATTACCCCATTTCAAAAATTAGTAATGGTTTCGGACGGAACTGAATTTGCAGTAAGAAATATTGAGAAATTGTTTGATGAAGCTAGACTAAAAACGAAAACTAAACATGAAAGATGGGAAAAATATTATAATAGACGCAGGCGGGATGTACAAATTAAGGTAGAAGACTGGGTCTTATTAGAGACACACCCTTTAAGTTCAACAGCGAATAAGATATGCGCGAAATTCAAACAAAAATTTGAAGGTCCGTATAGAGTGTTAGAAGTATAAGAAATAATAATAATATTGTAATATGGAGGTCAGGAAAAAGGTTAACCGTCAATGTTGATCAAGTAAGAATATATCGTCATAGGAAATGTGACGAGATTGAGTTAGGAACAGGTCGCTCGGATAGTATTAGTTCACGTCAGGAAACGAGTAGTTTGGAAAACGTACATCGAAGATCAAATGAGTCGCAATATGGGAAGAAGAAAGGGTCTGAGGTAAAGCGTGAGTTAGAGAAAAAGGGATAAATCTCAAGTCAAATAAATCAATGTGAGAAACACACGGATAGGGCCGATAAGCGCGGATCTCACTACCTAGCTCTTTTTCAGTAATAAGACAAGAATTAAAAGAAAGCGCCCAGATAGAGTAGGAGATAAACGGTCGTATGGATCTTGGTCAAGTGGACCACAAAGAAAGTGGCAGAAACGCGGACCCAATAAAATAAATTAAAGACCATTGTCATCAGATAATATTTCTATAAGTAGGAAGAAGAACCGAAAGGAAGTGGTTCAAGATAGAGAGAACTACAACTTGCG
>BMAV01026096.1:192525-221643 GCA_019973955.1 Trichonephila inaurata madagascariensis | reverse complement strand
GCTTAAATAAATGTAAATATTCAAGTCCTAAAATAATATAAGGCAATTTAGTATCAATTACAAACAAATCTATTTTCTTAGATATACTTCCAATATTCATATAAACTGTAATTATACCTTTGGGATGAATAGTCCCACAAGTTTGATTTATGTTTACTTCACTATTTTTTAAAGTTTTAAAACTTTTAAGCTGTGTAGATAAATTTATTGGAATTAATGACACATTGCTTCCTGTGTCAACTAGAGTACAAAAGTGCTTGGAACATACCATTGAATCAATTATTAGTTGTTATCCTTGCCTCTGGACGTTTTCGTCATTTCTGGGCGGGCGAAAATTATGTCGATTCTGTTGCACAAACTGCCTAGGTTGACTGTTGAATTGTTGCCTTCCATTGAATCACACCATGTGATGATGTTGATGTTGCTGTCCATGACATCCTCTTGATTGGAATCGGAGCCATGGATCAGTTCCTCTGTGTACACTACCGTATGCTTGATTATTCCATCGGGTATAGCTTCCAGTTTCTACCGCATTTCGGTTTGGATTGTCCAGTGTTACTGCGATTAATTGCCGCATTGTCGAAATCCATTCGCAGGGTGTCGAAATCTTTTTAATAATTAGAAATTTTGTAAAATGAATGGGACTGGATAATGTCATATGTTCCACAATGGAACTGTCATCGTAATTTAGTTTCTTCCCTAACGAAAGTTTTTCCGTAAAAAAGGAAATTAATTCTTTAGTGTTGTTTAATTTTAGGTTGTAAAATTTTTGAATCTCGTCTAGTCGCATCGAACACCGTCGTTAATAATTCTTTGCTTTCTTGGTAAGACCTTTCAAATAGTTGGTTATAATACCAAAAATTTAAGATAAACTCCCATGAGATATCTAGCAATATTTTGCTTCTTCCATTGTTCGTCTTTTTGATATTCCAAACATTGTTGATCAAAACAGTCAAGAAAACTTTTAAAACTGCTAAACTTATTCGTGACAAATTCAGGAAAAAAGAAGGATTGTTTCGAAGTGTTGACTGGTGACTCCTGCCGGAAAAAATCGTCTTCCATGGTAGTATCGTTTTCAATGCAATCACTAGTTCGAAAAAAAAATTTTTTTTGAAGCTCATTCTTTTGGTTTCGTGGCATATGTTGCGGTTCCTTGCGTAATCCTACCGGCTTTTGACAGGCCCTAGGCCTGCCGGTAAAATGAGGAGGGCATCATCTCTATAATAACTTCTTTATTTTGTATCAATCACATAAAATCCAACATGGCGGCCCTTTGGCGCGCAACCGAGAAGAACAATAACAACCAATTTGACGAGGAGTCACCAGCTAAACCTTTTCGAGTATGCGTTCTCCTTCGTCAGCACTCGCTCCACCTTTAAATAGGCTTATTTACCCACAAATCCTTACGCGATGGTAAGGAGTTTGCTCTATATTTATTTATTACTTACTTAATTTTAAAGCTAAACTTTTCAAACCTGACATATATATATATACTTTCCATCTATATTTAGGCAGTTACTCAGATCAAAGTAAAACATCAGAGTAGAATAAGGATACGTAAAAAAAATTTAACTAAACAATTTTAGTTGAAGAATTTATTTCCTTAGATCTTAAGAGGAGAATCAAACAAAGTTATGCATTAATTTTAATACATGTTGGTTATTCTACAGACAAGAATCAATGTATGAAGTGATTTTATAAGCAATAAGAACAAAATGAAAATTATATACATAGCTAGAAATAAAAGCCATAATTCAAGTTGATTTTGATTGACTGAAAGGGACAGAGGAGCGATGAAGTGAAAAAAAAACTGAAAAATACAAGACAAAATTGTTTCCCCGATAATCTTTAAGATGAATAACCAATTCCAGAAACTCGAAACCACAAATATTTTTTCAATGGGAGTATACTGTGACTATTCATGGTTGAGTTGTCATTCCAAGGCTATTAAAAGTCACTGTGTAGAATGTTACTAAGCTAGAACAGTAGTACCCATGACTCCTATAATAGGATCCCACAACAATAGGAATAGATAATCCAGTCTGACGAATCACCATTTGGATTACTTCTCACTACAAATGTGTGTACATGCAATGAATATCAGCAAAAGCATTTAATTTGAGTATCAGATTCCTATTGTGATGCATGGAGGGAATTTGTGATGGTGTGGCACACAATATATTGACATGGTTTGGAAATACTCAGTCATGAGAGGGAATGTCGTAGCTGAGCATTATTGTAGATCGTTTCCACTATATGTTTTACTCTGTTCATTGGGAAACATTTTGTGTTCCAGGTGGACAAAGATCCTGTTCACATGGCCCACTATATTCCAATATGGTTTAAAGACTATGAAGTGAATATTTTAAGCAATGTTCTCACTGCCCTGGTCTCCAACATCACTGACCAATGTGGAGTTTTTTTTACAAGAAAAAAAAATCGTTCCCGTTTCCTCTTCTCTGCTCACTATCAGATCTCATGACCATTTTGCCCATGGAATGGGTGAAAATTCCCTTGAATTTTGAGCACAACCTTTATTTGTTTATCCCATGTTGGGTGCGTGGCCGTGGTAGCCGAGTGGTATAGGTATCGGATTGTGGCTTGCCTTGTCATGAGTTCGAGCCCAGTACCACTAAAGAACCGCCGTGTAGGGTAGCGATGCACGTTAAATCTGTCGAGAGCTGAAACGTCCTCCCGTTGGTGTGGTGTGGTAGTTAGGAGAGGGGGGTGCCAGCTCAGGTGTTGTCCACGTCACTTGACCATGGTTCAAAATTACGTGGTCCGTCGCCAAAAGCCCTCGTGTAGCTGAACAGTGCGACGTTAATATTCAATCAATCCCATGTTGGGTGCAAGTTTCAATTAATTCTAAGAATGGCCAAACCATCAACTTTAAAAATATTGCAATATTTCACATGTATTATATTGCTCCATATATATATATATAAGGATAATTAAATTCCCTATCTAGAACTTCACTTTTATTTTCTCCTCACCTCTTCAAGTATCAAACTAATGACGCATTTATTTCTTTAGAACATATGGCCTAGCCAATAAACATGTCTAATTCCAGATCGTTATATTTAATAGCCCTATATGTCAGCATTAACTTTCAAGAGCACTCATGAACGCCGAGATCAGTGTTTTAAAAGTTTAACCCACTTAAGATTTTCGGTGGCGTTCTTTTTTCTCTCTGTCTCGTGCGTCAGAAGAGATGTACTCATTCTAGAATAAAGACATTTTTTAAAACTAAGTCTGTTTCCGATTCCAAAATCATGTCAGAAATAAAACCGGCAGGATATTCTATCTGCGCGAATAAATTTCGAATCTTAAAGTAAAACTTTTCTCAATAGTAAAATAATTTTAAATTAAAAACGAACGCCAACGACCGTAATAAATGCTATGGAGAATTTGATGGAACTCCGACGGAGTTATACCTCTTTGTTGAAGACGTCGGGTTGCAGAAATTGAAAAGGAACTCTATGGTACGGAAGGAGAAGAAACGCGCTATTAATCTCCGATAGAACATCGCTCTTACCGCCAAGGAACTGGAATCATCGTCTTCTAACAAAATTTCAGAAATTTATCTTTCAAAAATGGAATCAAAGAACGAAAATCTAAAGTTGGTTAAACACTTAAAACACCGATCGCGGCGTTCATGAGCGCTCTTGAAAGTTAATGCTGACATATAGGGCTATTAAATATAACGATCTGGAATTAGACATGTTTATTGGCTAGGCCATATGTTCGGAAGAAATAAATGGGTGATTAGTTTGATACTTGAAGAGGTGAGGAGAAAATAAGAATAAAGTGCTAGATAGGGAATTTAATTTTTAATCTAATTTATAATTATATATATATATATATATATAAAGTTGAAAACACATAATTAACTTACCCTAATGACTACACCTTCAAATAATCGTATGTGAGAAGCTAGATTAGCCTTTTCCCCTTTTGTTCCAGATTTCAAAAGACTTGTTACCTTTTCATTTCCACGTTTTACCCAATTTAGGCATCTAAAACTGAAATTATGAGGAAGTACAATTAATATTAACATATCAAACTATGAAAACAAATATATAGCATATATTTTTAAATTTAGCCAACACACAAAGCCAAAAGATTACCATCTTTACCAATATTTCTTCAATAACATTTCTCGAAAGACATCTTTAAAATCACTTATGAATAACCAAATTTACACAAAAACCACCCCAATACATTATTGAATAGATAATCATTATCGGCATTTGCTACTACATCAATGCATTACAATTATGACCAAGGTTGTAATGCATTTATGAAAATGAATTACTTTGACAAACTGTTAAATGATTTAACAACTTTGAAACTGTTAAGAACTTGTGCACATTTAAACTACAAAGCTAACTTAGACTACAGTAGGAGCCATTTCTTTAAACATCATTTTTAATTAAAATAATGTAGAACTTTTGTTAAATCTTGGTATTTATGTTAGTTTATGTTATTATGTTGTTAACATTTTACTGAAGGTAAAAAAAAAAAGTACACACAATATGAAACATTACAAATAGAGAATATTTTATAATTTTTCAGAAAAAAAAAATTATACATCAGGTATTAAGATTTTTTTCTCTTGGGGGCATTTTGGCAACTAAGCCTTTGCAGACACGGCAAGTCCCCCAATGTGAGAGCGATTTCATGGTAACACCACCTTGGGGCGGCTCTTGCTACAAAATTTTGATGCTTGAATTAGTTACCAGATATTAAGTGATGTGTGTTGCTTTAAACAGGTGTGTCAGAATGTGTTTTCAGTTTTTTTTAGATAGTAAAACATGGAACTGCTTCAAATCTTTTGAGCATATATACTTACACAAAGTACAAGGAAAAAAATTTATTGCTTACATGAAATATGAATTATTTCTCAAATCAATTCATATGTATAGATAAATATAAATCCATCAAGATAAAGTAGCATGAGATCTAAGCTTCATACAGCTGGTAAAGCACTCAGCAATAGTGAATCATGGCCAGACAAGAAGAATATCTGTGAAGTTATCTAATCAAGCCATTTTCAAATTATACATTAAGTGCCGACTTTGAAGCTTAATTACATTTAACAAGCAGCATTTAACTAATTATCCCAAACAAACTACCAGGTCATTATATATTATGTTTCAGATGGTTGAGGAGAGGGAAAGAAAAAATATATTAAAAAACAATACTTCCAATTTTTAAATCACTGCAATAAATAACAATCTATCAAACACAAAATCAGTCTTAAAACATATAGCTTTCATTACATCAAAATTTACTTTTATTTCAGATAAATTACCAAATATGATGATATAATACAACATAAGACATTCAAAAGAAAAAGTTCTTTACATCTGCTATAAAAAACTTAACAGCAGAAGTAATTCAGAATTACAAGGCATTTTGATATAATACCAAATTTATTTCCCACAAAACGCCCCCAAAATTGATATAAATTTGGTTTCAATCAGATGAAATAGAGCCATTCTTTCATCCATAAGGTCCTTAAAAGTAATATAATGTGCAAGGAAGAAAATGCGTCATTTTAAAAAAGAAAAGAATTGCTTTAAGCAAATCAAAGTTTTCAGCTTTTAAAATGAAATAGTTATAAATATTTTCATGTATACAGATTAGGTTATAACATATCAGTAAAGAATATGCACTGCAGTTAAACAAGAATATCATTCAACAACTAAGATTCAGAGCACACTTAATTTTATACATCACAAGCCATGGCACTTGATGCTTACACTTAGTTACGGCGATTGTTGCATAAAGCCCTTGTGAAATTTTAATACAATTATAAATATGAAATTTCTAATGTTTCCCCAAATTTAATTTCTATTTTTAGTAACCACAAATAATACGTTCAATAAAAAAAAACATGATTTCATTACAATCACATTTTTTAACTTGATATATTTATATTAAAATCACTGCTAATTCATATTAATGAAATAAAATTGCTACATTGTAAAACTGTGTTACTTAAAACCATCATTTTTAGAAAACTGAAGAAATATTGATTAAAAATATATATATAGAGAACAGGTAGGACGCACCCTTTTGCCCCCCCCGCGCGGGGCGCAAAAGGATGATTCAAACTGTGATGTATTTAATGGAAACATATCTATTTGATTATAAAACATAGTCTACATTGATTCATTACTGAAAAAGAATTGTACTTCACATTATGAACTTTTGTGATAGAAAAGCTATATAAAAAAAGGACATATTTCTGTAAAGAGAGTTACAGCAAATAATATGCCAGTTCTGAAATAGATTCATAAGAGTGCAGAGAGCAGCATAAACATTTAGATATCATGCCCAATTAAGTACACAATACAAATACATAATAAATAGAAAACCTAATTATATATATTACTGTCTCTGCATTATATGACAAGTATTTAACAAGAAAATTGAATATACCTCTACGTAGTAATATTCAGATTATTTTCCTTTCTCACAGAGCCCTCAAATATTTTTGTATTCCATCCTTCATGCATTAGTATAAATTATTTTTGACACATCGATTTAATTACTAAGTTTTGATAATTAAGCTTTTCTTAAAATACTTTTCAAAATTTAAACCAAAAACATCTTGCTTAATTTGTACATTACAAACAGAGGTACAACAGTAATTTATTATTCAGACTAGACAACCTTATGAAATTAGTTTAAAATTTAAAAAAAAAAAAAAAAAGACTTTAGATCTCTTTCTCTTGCATACACACACCAAAATTGATTCCAAGTTCAATTACATGCAAAATCTCATCAAGAAGCAATTTAAGAACTGTTTTTAATGATAAAAATATCCTTTTATTAATAACATTTAAAATCACTGAGCTACATTACATCTTGTACAATTATGAACTCAAATCAACAATTGTAATTTTTTAAAAAAGTATAACACAATAAATGAATACTTTTTTAAAAGTAATATACAGTACAAAATATTAATAAGGTACAATTCCTCAGAATAACTTCTCAAGAATAAAATAAATGAATTTGAAAATGATGCATTCCATTAACCAATCTCTCTCAAGGTCCTAAGATTAATAAAACACTAATTTAAGATATTCAGTTAAAATTCCATTTTCCCACACCAAATTTAATATATTTGTATAAAAAATGTATTAAGTTACATTAAAATCAATTAGTTTATAACCAGGAAATATGCAGATTACAAGTAAAGCATTCATACCATATTACAAGTATACATCTGTAAAATAACTTGCAAATTACCTAACAAGATCGTCACTTGCATCTGATGATACACTTTTCATTGCTTTTTCAGCCAATGAATGAGTAAAATCTGTATACGGATATGAAAGTATCGTGTAATATAAACCAGGTAGTGAAGAAGAAAGTCTACTGGAGCTAGCACACTTTTTATTAATGCCCACGACCAATTGTGCTTCTTGACACAATACAACTAAATTGGTACCAAATAAGCACTTCAATAACTGGAAAATAAAACACTAAGCATTAGTTGAAGGAAAACACTAAAACAGATGATACACAGCATGTAATTCATCATAAAATATTTGAGTCAATGGGAAAAAAATTGTCATACTTTATAATATATATTAGCATTCTATATTTGTATAATTTAAAGGTTAAATTCAATCCAAATGTGATAGACATGAGGAAAAATATATAAAAAATAAATAAAATGCATATAATATATATATATAAAGAAAGCTCATTAATTTTCTCAAGAAGAAATGTCTTGTTTTTAGGTTTAAAAAAAAAATTTTTTTGAGAGGTAACTTATGTTCAGTTTTTTAAAAACATTATTCTAAAACTGTTAATACCACTTCCTTAGAGAGGCACAGAACCTAAACAATTTCATTTAAAAATATTACAATTATGAATTCGGAATTATATATACAAATTTACAAAGGAAGACAGTATACAAAGGAAGTAAATATGATTAAGATACTGCCATACACTAAAAATAAGATAGGAAACACAATTCTTACATACTTTAAAATAATGATCAATAATTTTAACACTAAGCAATCAATCTAAATATTCAAAACCTTTTTTTTTTATCATGTTACATATGTTTAAATAATAGATTAAATTGAAAATTGTTTTTAATAAATCAACTGTTAGAAAGATTTATTTTATTACTTTATTGAATCACAATTACTAATAAACAGATTACTGAAATGTCTTTACATTTCCTATTTCATGATTATCACAATCCCAGAAATTAGTAATCAAGTTTGGAGAAGTGAATGTATCTTATCCCTGGCTAAAGAAAAAAGGATTCTTCTTCATTTCTAACAGGCAGCAGGTCTTTTCGAAATGTATGGTTGATGCATATAAACTGTATGTGCATTAAGATACGTGTGTGCGATAGTGTGTGTTTTCAATATTATCTATTCCACAATTTAATATATTTTTGCTTTTTTTAGAGCAACAGAAATATTTTCTATACTTCTGGCATCTGAGGAAATCTATGTATAGATTTTGATGATTAACAACTAGGGTTGACAAGAAATTCACATATGTGTGTAAAATAGTCGACAGCAAATTGTTGCAAGGTATTAAATGTTTGAAGGGTTATAAAAATTAAAAAAGATTTATAACTTGAAAACTTATTATTTTTACCAGAAACAAACAGAGCCAGCGCGGGATGGTTCTGTTGGCTGTTTGAGGTCTCATTGGCCGTGGGAAAGAACGCCACCAGCTACGATGGCGAGGTCTTTGCTGTTTGTGATGCTACAACGCAATTACTATCTGCTGGCCTAGCTCCTGCAAAAGTTGACTTTTTCATAGACTCCCAAGCTGCAATTTTAGCTTTAAGCAGTAATACACCAACTGACTGCCTTAACACAATTGAATGCCGAACTAAAATTGCAGAGCTCATCTCATATGGCTGTGGACTGCAGCCTTAAAGTGGGTCCCAAGTCATGTTGGGATCCCTGGTAATGAGAGAAACAATCAAAAAGCCAAGCAGGGAGCCAAGTCATCCCGACCAGAAGTCCCCTTGACTCTCAGAAGAGCAAAGAGCATTATTTCCACATCTATTAACAAATATATTATTGTGACCCAAAAGAACCAAGAGTCTTGGAAAACTCTCGCCCCTGTAGGCCCAATTCCGAGGCACCTGGAGAGAGCGGAGACTATTGCCCGCTTTCGCCTAACCACCGGACATGACTTGGGAATATATCTCCACTGGCTTGGACTGGCTGCTAACGATGCCTGCCCACTCTGCGGCCATGCCAGAATTCACTGGACTTGATGAATACCCAACTGACGACATCGTCAGTCGGTACTGGGAGACTCGGCGTCAAATGGTCAAGAACCCAAGTACAGGCTTTGGATAAATAAATAAATACGATACAAAGTAACTTAACAATTAGTTTGTAAAATAGAATGGAATTTTAGATTTTAGAAGACGGGCTGAATACAGTTAACCTGTACGTGATAAGAATAATCAGAAATTATGCTCTGGTAAAAACTCTGAGTCGACATGCCAAGCACATCACAATTATTTTTGTGATAATAGACTGCCAACATGTACAGCATATTGCCATCGATTTTGTGACAAAGGCATCTTCATGTACACATGGCATGTCTTTACAATGCAAATGATTTTTTAAAAAAGTTGGGGGGGGGGGGGTTTACCATTATATAACTGATTTAACACTTCATATAAAAACTTTAAAAACAATTTTTTTCACATAATGAAATATACAGAATTTGTATAAAATTTCGATCGGAGAAGAAAGTTGATAACTTTTCAGGATTACAAATAATAATTTTGTACATAATTAGCATTGAGCTTTTTCAGAATGCAGCTATATATCTAAAATAAAAAAATACATACTGTATTTTCTGATGATATTTATTTTATTCAATCTACATTCATGTTTTTACAATTTTTAATGAAATTAGTATCATAAAAGAAGTTTTTATCCTTTAAAGAAATTTTTACCTTTATTAAAGTTGAAATTAATGGTTTAACTTCCATTTTTTTCTGTTCAATAATGAAGATCACAAATAATAGTGATAATAAATATTTATTTAACTTCATTTTTTATGAATATTTAACAATTTAATTTTTGAAATAAGTTATATAATACTTCAAATAAAGATTACATTTTAATATATATCAAAATTAAATACAAAGAAATAATAAAAGACTATTTATTATAAACTACAACAGAAGATAATACAATAAAATGAGCCACTAAAATTTTATGGATTTAACATATAATAGCCATACTATCAAAATCAACACATAAATATTAAATGTTTTCATAACATACCTGCCTAACACATCTTACAGCTGAGCTGCTTTCCATTACCATAACAGATTTCATGTAACAAAGCATTTCTTCAGCATTTTTACTCATTTCACTAGAATCAGAAATTTCTAAAATTTGACACATTACATCTAAAACGCATCTTAAAAGGTGGCAAAACTTTTCGCTGCTTTGAAAGTCCATTGATATCTAGAGGGGGAAAAATATTACATTAATAGCACATCATTAAAAGTATTTAACAGCCTCCAAATGTATTTCCATGTCTGTTACGAAATAACAATAATGGATAACACGTTAATAGTGAAAATAAAGCTTTTTAAACGTCGAAAATTATGAATATAAATTCTATATTGAAGTATAATTTTAGGTACTGAAGAAACGCAAATTAAATTAAAATTTCAAATATCAATACACTTAAAATGTTTACTTTTAAGAAACTCAAAAATATATCCAGAAATGCAAACAAGATGAGGGGTAAAAGTAAAAAAAATTAAATAAAAACAGCAAATTAACAAGTTAATAAAATGTGTAAATAAAAAGCTCCCAGTTCCTAACAAAATTGGAATTTTATGGAAGAAAAAATATAGTTTATTCCTCAAGATTAACAAATCAACCCAAAAGATATCAATAACAAATTTGCTACATTTGTGTGTGTATACTCTTGCTTTTTAAATAAAAACTTTTCCAGTGTTTTTTTTATTTTAAACCATCGCCCCCCCCCCCACACAAAATGCTCATCTTTCATTTAATTTGAATGTGTTACATTTAAAGAAAAGCATACAACTTTACTCACAAGTTCTTGTATAATTTAATGGCTTACATTTCACAAGAAAGCATTTAGTTGTATTGTAATCCTAATTTTGATTGCACAAAAATTTACATTGGTTAGAACAATGAAATTTTGTCAAACCTAAAAAATGTTATTGTAAATGCTTAAAAATTGTTAATTTTAATTAAAATAAGATACTGGAAAGTAACAATAAAAGTGATGTAAGAACACATTGGACAGTATAGTATATTTACATAGTTGTCAAATTTTTTACACAGATTTAAAAAAAATCGAAAAAACACAGCACTTTTAATTAAATTACTGGGTTTCATTTCAGAAATAAATATTGCTAAAACAGAGGAGTAATAACTTCAAAAATTTTAATTACCTTATAACTGCCATGGGCTCCTTTAAGAATTTCAAACAATTTCATGTAGAGTGGTGAATTATGAAACTGACCAATATTTCCTGATATTTTGCTACTAACTTTTTCCTTTTCAACATCACTTTTTTCTAAAGGAACATTAAAAAAAAAACGTAACATAAAGAAGTAAATAGGAATAATTTATAACATCATTCATTACATAAATTGGATTAACTATTGATGCAATTGGTTTCAAAGCTTGTTTGGGGCTATTATTTATAATAACCCCAAACAAAAAGATATTAGATAAAAAGATATAATGGTGGTTCCTCTAATTTATTATGTTTGAAAGTTGTTCATTGTTTGTAAACATTGTTTTTTAAAACAAATTTTGGAAATATTTTTAAAAAATTAATTTTTATTATAAACTATAAATTTTATTCATCGTTTCCAGAAATATTTAAATCCTGACTATTATAAAGATAAAACATATATTTATAAAATGCAACTGGGGTTCAAACAATTTGGTTTGGATATTAGGAGAGTGAAGTACAAGCTCAAATTTCATCCTCGTCAGCTAACATAGTTTAAAATTTCAAGGTTAACCACGTTTTAGGGGATATTGATTCAATAAAAATAATAATTTTTCTTAAAGAAGATTTCATAATTTCACTAAGTAATCCATCATTAAAAGTTTTAAAAGCTATGATTATGCTCTATATCAGGCAAGTCCAACCTGTGGCACATTTGAAGAGTTTTTGATGCCCAATTGAAGTTTCTAACCGTCTATATTATTTTAGACATTTGAACCATAGACGGTTGAATTGATAAAATTGTGTTTTGACCCAACACCACCTCTGCCTGTGCAATTTTTCCTGAAATAATTCCCTTCTCCTCTATTTGACTTCCAAGCAATAAGAAAATAAGCATTTGGCCACTGGGCAGAAAAAAATTTTTTTTGTCAAAGTGTGTAATAATTACACCGCTATTTCTCACTGGTTTTGGGTGAAATGCCAGATATAAATGATAATGTTCAACTTGCTATTTTTATTAGAAGTGTTGATAGGTAAATGAATATTACTGAAGAATTACTCAAACTTGTGAGTTTGAAACGTACTACTACTGGAAGAGATATTAAGGATGCTGTCATAAATAGTGTGCAAAGTCATCAGATTTGAAAAATCTTGTAGGTTTTCCAACAGACGGAGCCCCTCCAATGTCTGGAAAAAATATTAGTGCTCTTACATGAATTTTTGATCACATAAAAACTTTAGAAAACAGTTCCATTGAAATTTTAACTTTAAAAGAAATCCGTAGAAGCATCGTCAATTTCAAGAATATCTTAGGGAACTGTAATCTGAATGCGGCAGCATCATTTATTACATCAAAATTCGGTGGTTAAGTAGCAGAAACTTCTTATTGTGATGTTGGAAACTAAGGGAAAAAATTGAAACTTTCATGAACAATGATGGTTATAATGTAAGTGAAATTTAGGATGATCAATGGCTTCTAGATTTATGTATCTTAACAGATATAACAATGAAACTGAATGAGCTAAACCAGAAGTTACAAGGTGAAAATAATAAGTTGATTGCAGATTGCTATCAAGATATGAAAGCATTTGTAGCACAGCTTCAGCTTTATGAAAAACTGCTGTCAAGCAATTTGATTCATTTCCCATTGTTAAATGACTATAAAAGGGACTATAAAAACTTCTCATAATACTCTACAGAAAACTGAAAATTATTTGAAGAGTTCAACACCAGATTCTCTGACATACAAAAGCTCAAGGACACGTTTACAATATTTTTAGCTCTATTTAATATAGGCATCCACATTTACAAATGGAGCTAATAGAATTACAATCAAGCATAGAGCTAAAAAGCCTGTGCGAAGGGAATAAGATTGAATATTATCAAAAATATATCATTGAAGATAAATTTCCAAATTTAAAATGATTGGCTATGCGCATTATATCAGCATTTGGAACTACTTATCTTTGTGAGTCAATTTTTTTCCAAATTAAACCTGGTAAAAACCGCAGAAGGTTGTTTGATGAAGACATGACCAACTAACTAGGATGCATATCGACTAAATTATCCATTGATATTTAAAAAAATCTCAAGTAAAATACAAAAAAAAAAAAAACATCATTTTAATTGTAAGGTAACAAAATATTTTGAATGTTGTTACGATAATACAATATTTTGAATAATTTGTTGTTTTATTTTGATATGTGTGGCCCACCTCAGTTTGGTAAGTTTTTACTTTGCACACCAACCGATTTGGGTAGAGTAAACCTGCTCTACATCCATCAGACTTAAGTCACTACAAATTTATGATTATATATGAACACCAACATATCCATCCAATCTGTTTATTATATGCATATTTCATTTTGCTATTTTTGTGGCACTTATTTTCATCTTGCAAATATTTATTTATTTATCTTTCTTTTTTTTGAGAACCACAGAGGAATGACATATAGGAAAAAGAATTCAACTTAAAATTCTATCTATAAATGAAAAATATTTCTGAACAGCTTTTTAGTATAACTCTTGTCTATTTAAAATACTGAATAGGTTAAATAGGATAAAAGATAGGTAAATTTCTTTTTTGGATTTACGAATATACACATTTTAAGGAAAGTATATTTTTATGCAACACTTAATACAATTTAAGTTTTGTTAATTTCTCAGGTAAATATACATTATAAATTCACTGATACATTTTCTGAAAATATGAAAAAATAATTTTTAATACAAGAAAAATAATGTGACACAATTTTCATTTTTTATTGACAACTATGCACATTTAAAATCAAGCGATAAATTATTCTGTCAAATGCCATAAAAGATCTCATTTCACACAAGAGCTTCATTGGACTTTATATTTTAGAAAAAGTACATCTATTAAGGAATTCTCCAATTCTATAAAAACTTATTTGCTTTCAATCAGATCATGAGTTTTGTAATAATTTAAAAGAAATATTCTCTTTTTTTTTTAATATTTATTTTTATATACCTCTTAGAGGATACAGAGATATCAAATAATCTTTGAGAAAGATTAAAAAAAAAAGATTTAATCACTATTAAAACAATGAAATGTCGACTTCTTGGTACTTTTTAAATATTAAACCTGCATTGAAGCAATTTCTTTTTACACTTCCAGCTTTTCTATTTACCTTTCAGCTACTACTTTTTTTATTATGTTTTAACTACTTTTTAAATAGTTAATTACTCAAAGGCAGTACTTAGCAATTTTAAAAATATCTCTGTATTCTTTACTGTCAAAGTGCATTGAATCAATTTCTTTCCCATTACATTTATAGTTTCCCATTACATACATAGTTTATATCATTTAGTTTCCATTTTTAAATGAATAAACCAATTTTTTTTAAATAAAGAGTTATTTAATATAGATAAAAGTAAGGATATTGATGTACATATTTCTAAGCAAACGAATTGCTGTATTAAATTTTAAGGGAAAAAATATTTACCAATTCCTTTACTAGGAGATCCTTTAATGATATTGTTACTTGTAGGAGATTCATCTTTAACTTTATTCTTTCTTTTAATAGGGCTTAAGGAAGGCGCATTTGGCAAAGAAGGCAAAGCTGAACGACTACTAGCGGGAAAAGGATACTGCTCTTCAAGAACATGGGTAAATATGTTCAGCACCCTTAATAAAAACAAAACATTGACATAGATAAACCAAGCAAATAAATAAAAAGAATTTAAAACATTTACTTATTTATTTTTCTGAAAGACCCATGCAAATAAAGGAAATACATTGCATAATCATAAATAAAATTTATTTAATAGCAATATTTAAATATCAAAACAGAGATATATCAGCAACACACCCCATACCTACTATTAACACAAATCTGACAAACAGAACAGAGAAAACGACATATATTTGCATGGTTTCAAAAAACAGAAGAACATAAAAAGGCAGTTCACAATATATACATATATAGTACAATAAAATAAAATAATAAGTGAGAAAGTTGAAATACCTACAAGGCCGAAAAAGAAAGAAATTGAATGCCAAGAAACATAATTGAAGATATCAAAAGAATCTGGACTAAGATGGAGACCCATTAATGTTTTCTCAGAGCTATCGCTGAATTAGGTCAGTATAATTAGGGTTAAAAAATGCTTTATGTTACCCCCTTCCCCGTACAGCAGAAATTTTTGACATGATAGAAAAAAGAAAGCCATGTTGAAAAATTAGGCCTATATCTAACACACATGGATCAAACACCATACATTTAAAATAAAATGGTTAATAAGGTTTCTAATGGTTCTAAGGTTAATGAGATAATAAGGTTTCTCTCATAGAGATGAATATTAAGAAAAAAAATTCTATAGGAAAAACTAGGATAAAAACTTCATGAAAAAATGCTAACCATAAATGAAGACCAAGCTTCTTAGTCAGAAAACGCGTGCTAAATGACGTGTTAAAATTGAAGTGTTAACACATAGAAGCAAAACCTAGTGGTGCCACCTGGATAGTTTTTTGTAATTTAACAAAGCATACGATATCTAAATAAAATTAAAACTAAATTGAAAAAAAAGTTAAAATAAACAAATATATTTAAAAATGAATCTAGAATAGTATATATATATATTTATAGCTATCTCACAAAAAGTTCACATTTAATATAAAAATTAGTCATTTATCAGATGAAACAATCTCTGCCAAATGGGAACGATTGGTTTTAACTGACTCAATTTGAACAAGACCATGTATAATTTAAACACAAAACCAAAATGAATATGCTATTATTGGTTGAGAAGTCCTGTGACATTACATATTTCTGAATAATTTTTAGTATCAAATTGGCCAACGTTATAGTGAAGTTCGAAGAGTTTCATTCATGAAAGAATACATTTGCTCTTGGAATACTCAATTCAGACAGATTACAAGTGCTCTAACGTGTTCACATTACTATGCTATCTGCCTCTCACTTCCTGCTTACAATTTATCTTCTCTTACACACACAGAAAAAGTTGGATTTGGAATAAACTTTTATGTGTTTCAAAATAAAATATTTTTAAAACTCTTTTTCAGTGGCATAAACAAGGGAGAGGGAAGTTAAATGCTTCCGTAGATCAACCAATTTTAATTTTCATCTTAAAAATTATGACTTGGTGCTTCAGCCAACATGCTTTTTCGAGAATGTTTCCCCTTCCCCCATAGAGAGGCCTGTGTTCTCTCCCTTTTACAAATGGTGCATAAATTAATATTTTTGGTAAATAAGAACAAAATTTTTGTTAATTATATAACATTATTGAACTTTTTAATATTTACAATTTTTTTAAAAAATTTTTTCTCTTAAAACAAGCATTTAAGAACTTAATTACAAAAAACACAGATATCGAGGTTTTCTTGAGAGAATTCTTTTGAAACCTTGTTTGATTAACAATATTTTAGGTAAGAAAGAATTTGTTTGAACTGTAATTAAGAACATGATATTCATTTCATGATTAGATCAGTGCTAAAGCTGGCATTTATACTTACAAATTTGTTAAGAAATAATCAAAAGCTAGGTAGAAATTAAGTGCTATTTTTTTTTCTTAATAAAAAACTAACAGTTTTATAAAAGGTTTTTACTTTTTAATAATTTTTTGAAATCAGAATTAAAACTGAACACTGCTAACACTTCAATTTTCTGCTATCTACTAGGGTATTCAGGCAGCAGATAGTCAAATTTAATGCAGCAATATTCAAAAGAATTTTACGGGGAAAAAAAATTTAGAATAAATGAAACCACTTATTAAAATAATATATTTTTGTTGACAAAATGTATTTTTAAAAAATAATAAATTGAAAAACTTATATTAAAAATAACATACTTCATTAGATGATGAAATACTTTTCCAATTATAAATGATACATAAGCATCAGGTTTAACATCCTGCAGATTACCATTACTGCTTTTGTGGGCTTCAACAAAATATTTATACCACATACCTATAAGACAATATTGGTCATCAAAATTTGAGAAAATGTATGATTATGAAACAAATTAATAAATAAAAAGACACAAAAGAAAGAACATTCTTAATTGGTCAGAGATTTAAAAAAACTTTCAGGATTAACCTTTGAATAAATTTTATTAATTTCATGAGATTTTTTATAAAATACGTTTTTTATGTGCATTTTGTAATTTTTTAAAAAAATGTTAACAACTTATGTTTTACCAAATATTTGAAAATTATAACATCATATTAACACAGGCAAATGTTCACATAGATTTGCTTACAATTTCTTCATCTGGAAAAAAAAACATGTGCCTGAAAAGAAATGTTATTAGTAGAATTGGGTTAACAATCTTGTGAAGATTCAATATAACTCATCCAAACTTTCATGAATAATCTGTCTTTCCAAAAGTATTTAGAGGCCTTTCAACTAAGTTTTGAAATGTAATTTTCAATAATAAACGAGAAATACGCCACTTTTAAGGAAAATACACATTATAAAATTAAGCTAATATATTTTCTACTCGATGAATTCTACAAGAAAAATTAAAGCCCATTCATTAAGACATTCTTCTTATAAGGCCAAAGCAAGGCATTAAGGAGAAAAGCATTTCTCGATGAATCCATCTAATATTTACATTTATTAAAATAAAATAGAAACAAAAAAAAAACATTTTTACATTACAGTCATATAATCTAATTTGCTAATATTTCTTGAGCAAAACAAAACGTCTATAACAGAACATAATTCGTCTTATTTTTAAAACATTTTATTTCATCTTACTTACATTAAAGAGAAATTTTAAGAAGGCAAAACAACATACATCATTTTCATACATCTATACAAATCATGAAAACAATTTATAAAATTTTAAGAAAATTACCACATAATAAGTTTCCAGTAAGTTGTAGAACATGTTGATGAGCAATAAGGTCTAAACACAAAGATGTACTGGTAACAAATGAAATCAAATGACACACTAAATCAGTATTCTGTTTTGAAGGATAGTTTACACTAGGCTCTTGTATATTGCTAGATAAAAAAAATTTAAGATATTTAATTACATCAATTTTCAAATAATTAAGTGTATGAATTAAAAACCTATAATATATAAAGCTATCACAAAAACCTTTACACGCTTTTTTTCAAAAATTATGAATACAACCATTTTTTTTAATGTTTAATAAAAAATCTTGTGACCTAATTTTTATGTGTGTGTATTTAACTATAACATTAGATAAGAGATCATTACATACATGAAAATCAAAACACAGACCTATGATGAAGACATTTAAAATAATAAATGTCAATAAAAACAAGACTAAATTCAAAGAGGAAAAGAATCGAACGTAATTTTATCAATTAGTAACGATGGATTGTCATAAATAGCAAAGTAAAATAATTTGTAGGAAAAAAATAATATAAGAATCGAGCAATTTATAACTTAGAAATTGTTTTTATAGCTCCAAGTTATTGAGATACATATTTAATTTTGTTAACAAATATGAATATAACATACTAATATAACATGAATATAACATATATGAATATACATAACTGTTTTGCTGCTTTGTGCTGTTACTGTTAAATATATATTAAAATAAGCATATTTTACATACTATTTGAAATTTAAACAGTATAGCAGCACTACAGCATGTGCCTCATCATCCCATCATTTAGTGCATATAACTAACTAGTTTCTCATTATTTTTAAAAACGAGTCAACATTCATCTAGTGAAGTAAAAATCTACATTTCATCCAGAAAGAAATTCTTTCGAAGACAGTGAATATTGATGTGGTTGATGTTATTTAAAAAGATCACACTACTTATCATGATTTCCAAATTGGCATTTTCCGTATTGGGTATTTTATGTATTATAAGGATTATTTCATGCATTTTTGCAACAACCTTTATCAAGAATAAGTTAACTTCCTATTTAAAGAAAACAATGATTGTCTAGTTATATCTTTATACGTTGAAGCAATTTCTTCTAAACTCAAAGTATAATTCTTCCTTATTTAAGTATTTTAATGAAAAAATCGAGCAAACATGGTTAAGAAGTGGATAAGTAATAATGCATGATTTCTTATGAGTTAAACAGGCAATCTCAAATACTTATTTAAAAAATAACCACACTGTATATTGAACAAGGTTTTTATAATCCACAAAAGTTGCTTTGATATTCGTAATTATTTTTTTTTATACTATGTCATATTTTGTGTTTCATTCAAGCAAATAACGATAATTTTTATAAAATTTACATATACTTTTAATATCATTCTTTTCGTACATATGATTAGATAAAGCATCTTTTCTTGAAAATATATATCTCTTTTATTTATACTTACCCTAAGAATAGTAATTGTAATTTGTTACATTGTTATTTAGCTTGAGGTTATAATATAAGTTAATTAAAAAAAAAAACAATCAAATTTTTTTACAGATATTCACATCAAGTATACATACACAAAAGACGATTCCAACGTATCACTTGCAGTATTTTCCATTTTAAAATTTGATATGACTGCAATCCATGTTTCAGGAAAAACAGTTACTAAGAATTTTTCAGATAACAAGCAAAGAGCATGACAGCAGCCATACTGTAAAAATATTAAATAGAACAAGTTAAGATACATACTACATAGCATTACAATTTATAAAAAGTACATGGTAACATTGCCCTGCTAGATTATCCCATCACAATACAATATATAGTTACTCCTTAAAGGATACATTCTTCTAAAAAGTATTAAAATTGAAAAATATTTCATACATTTTAAATATTACAACAGAAGTAATAACTATTTAAGATTCAGACAAAGCATGTCAAGCTAAATTCAAAATGAGTATTTTTATAGAAAACATTGTTAAAGAAATTACATATATTTTTACAAAAAACTTGTGGCTCGTGTAATACAATTTTCAGATGAATGCAGTTACCTATTATGAATATAAATGTCAAAGACCGATCTAGCTTTGAAAACAAAATTAAATGAAACTGGTATGCATGAAATTTAACAAATAATTATAAGAGATATATTTACAAATATTTGTGAAATTTTACAATCTGACAAACATTAGATTTAAAAGTATTCGAAAATTCGCCCATGAAAGCATTTTCAAGTGTGGAATTACTTATGGTGTAGCCAATTAATAACACTTATAAAAGGAAATAAATATGTCAATTTAAAATAAATGACATTCATAAATAATTTACAAAATGAATCACCGTCACTAGAAAAAAGCAGTATCAGTGAGATATACCGCATAAAAACAAACTTTTAGCCATTTTTCTCGTTCAACAGATATTATATTAGTTACTAGCTGCATGGCCTGGCATTGCACGGGCTTTCTCTACTTTTATAAACTGACCCTTCCCTTCACAAAATCAGTACTTCTAATATTCTTTTTCAAAATTACTTTGTTCCTTTTACCCTCTCCGCTTAGTCTGGCGTTGTTCGGGCTTTTACCGAATGTATAACTCAAAAGTACCGAGTGTATAACTCAAAAGGAGAAAAACGAAAAACACAATTTTAAAAAAAAAAACCCGCAATTTTTAAGCAATTTTTTCAACCTTTGTAAAGATTACGGATGATATCGTTTTACACACGGAAAAAAAGTTTCGTGAGATTATTTTTATAAATAAAGAAGCTATTAAGTAATTAAATAAAATTTTGAGTATTTTTTGAAAAATCATTAAAAAAAAATTTCTCACATTTAATTTTTTAAATGACTGATTCTAAAAGAGAAAAGCATGAACTTTTTTAGTGCAAAATATCGTTTCATTAACGCGAAAGAAAACGCAAGCGGAACGATTTAGAAATCATTTTCATAAAAACATACCGATTTTGACTCATTTTAGAAAAAATTGTAAAAAATAGAAAATATAATTATTTTTTTAAAATAAATTATACCGTATCGTGGCGAAGTAAATGATCTTTCTGATTCTGTAATTATTTTTTGGCTGAGTCTCATGAAACAAATTAGATCGTGTTTTAAAAACGTCTGGAAAAAAAAAATGTCGGAGAATTTGAACTTGGCCCCTGGCGGGAAAAAATGACACTAATTATGCGTTTTAAGGTTTTTAATTAATAACTTTCACTAATTGGAATATCGGAATATAAAGAGTCAAAACGGATACCTCGGATAATTTCCGATCTTTTGGTATCTTCGGCGAGTTTCTGCGTCTTGCGGTTCGTGAGAAGATACATCTAGTCTTGTTCATAGTCGCATAGATAGGTTTGTTTACCTACGAACTTTAATAGTGTAGATAGTATTTCTTTTTTCTTTTTTAGCAGATCAAGGTAAAGAAGTATAATTCATAATATTGGACAGTTAATCATATTTATCAAGTGAAACTTTAAATACTTTCACTTTAGTTCTTAAACCTTTCCTTAATTAGAGAATTTTTAAAGAAGCTTATTTATTATGTTCAAAATCCTCCCTCCCCCTCTCTTTCTTTGATTTTCAAAAAGAATGATCAACAATTACAACTAAAACACAGTAAATTGTGAATAAATGCTTAAGATATAAAAGTGCATTAAGAAAGTAAACTTTTCCATTCTATAAGGTCCAGCTTAAAATACTAGGTATTTAAAAACAACTATACATTTTAATGGCTTTTGATAAACAGATAAAAACTGTTTATTAAATTCTACACTGTCGAACCAAAACATGAACACCACCACATTTTTCAATGAACTTGCTTGGATGACGTGGAGGGCACTTGATTATGAGAAAATGGTATTTAACAGGTGCTGCAGAATGTAAAGAATTATTCTTGCTCTTACTTTTTCGAGTGATTTCGAGCGAATTTCATAGAAGGCAGATAGTAATGGCAGACAAGATTCGTAACGAGTATCTCCGAAACAGAAGGACAAGTAGGTGTTTCGTGATCGGTCGTCTTTAGTGCTTGTATAAAGTGGATAAAAGATGGTGAAACCAGTGGTAGACTCCAAGGTCTTGGATGTCAAAGGCATTATCAAAGAAAAAGAACGCCAGAGACTGTCACTTAAAGCAAAGAAAAATCGGTGCTAGACAGAGGGTCGACTGACAGCCCAATACAATGCAGGTTCAGGTACAAGTATTTTGGAACACACAGCTCAGTGGACATTGTTGGATATGGGACAGAACAGCAAGTGTTCCACTGGTATACCTCTGTTGACTAAACGTCTTTGTCAACTACAACTACAGTGGACCCAGGAACATCGAGATTGGACCATGGATAAGTGGAAGGGAGTTGTTTGGTCAAATAAATTACGATATCTTATTCATCACGTCTATGGTCGCGTCAGAGTGCGCCGTCTTCCAAGCGAACAGATGCTCCTGATGGGGACGGTATTATGTTTTGAGGATGATCTCATGGGCGGCTCAGCAACACTTACTTGTAGTGGAACAGCCCATTAAGTCTGCAGACGAATCTGAGCATAATTGCAGAACAGTTGCAGCCTTACATGTCGTCTGTTTTCACAAATAGACATGGAATCTTCCAGCAGGACTACAACACAAGTCACAAGGCTCAGATTGTGCAAGAGTGTGGTTAGAGGAGCATAATAATAAATCCAATTAATTTCCTGACGATTTAATTTGATGGACCCTAAAATGGCAGAACATATTCGGGCTTTCATAGAAAGGCACACAGCTCAGAGATCAAACACCTCTATGTTGGAATATTTCACCTTAGCCTGGCCACACCTTAGACATTTGCTTCTATCCATCTCCAGTCATCTCTTGGTAGCTTGTGGCATCCATGCAAGTAGTATTGCAGCTGCTTTACTGGCAAAAGGTGGTACGATGCATTACTGAATAGGTGTTCATAACGTATTATGTCTTCAGTGTATATTGTCTTATATTTTTCCTCCTTTAAAAAACTTTTGTCAATATGATAGTAAAACTTTTCCCAAATAAATACATAAAGAAATAACATGCAAAATACAAAAACATTAACAAAAAGCAAAAATAAATAAATTCTGGTTTTAGACAAATCTGAACAGCTTTTAATTTAAATATTTTACAGAAACATCTGTACATTATTGTAGATATTACACATAAGGATTTTAAATTTGTTCTAATAATTGACATACTTTTTTCCTAATTACCAATGAAAAATACTCTAATATATCTCACATACGGAATACTTACAACTAAATACTTATTTGAGCACATTCTTAAAGTATTCACAAGGAGATTGATAACTTTTGATAAAGCAGCATCAAGGACAGGATTATAAGAAACTGAATCATGTACAGCAAAAGGTTTCACTAAAGCATGGACTAAAGGTAGTGAAGTATGCGATGAGCCTTTATGGGAAACTTCTAAATATGAATCAACAGCTTCCTTCGCAATGGCTATTATAGGATCTTTATTTAGATGATCAATAGGATAGAATAGCGTTGACACCAATCTGTAAGTAATAATAGTTAAAAAAAATATTTTAACTTAGCATCATCTAAGCAAATTTCCAAGATAGCAATATGATAATGTTTTAATCCGTTTAAATCTATAAATTTATCTTAATTATAATATTGCAGTAATACAAAGTATTCATCACAATGCTAGAGCTGAGTAATATGTATTAGATATTGAAGAAATCTGCGAATATGTTTCCGATAAATGAGATGAATGAAAGCAAACTTATGTCATTCTAAGCAACATTCAAATAACAAAAAGAGGAATTAAATGTTAAAATTGAAACAAAAGGTACTACTAAAACATTGGAAAATACTTAGTTTATAACGAAAAGTAAAATACACTATTTTAAATATGTTTTAGTGTAAAACGAATTAAAAAATATGAACATATATAAAAAGATCACACACATATTGCTGGTTATGCAAAGTGTTGTTTATTGTTTTAGTTTTTTTTAAAGGTTTCCCTTAGCTTTGCAAAAACTATAATGAAAATAAAAATTATTTCCTTTAAAACTGAAATCCCATGAAACCAGCTTGTACTTAACAAATAATGATAAGAAAGAAATAAAGTATAAAAAAAGATTTCATCTAGATAAACTTGATTTAACAAGGACACATATTTTAATGAAGAATAAATATCACTATTAGACAAAGGTAAATTTGATGGAAATCAAAAGAATAATACTGAGTTTAATTAATTGAATCATAGATTTCTTTTACATCTGTACTAATTCATAATTGAAGAACTAAAAAGCATGTTAGTAGATCAATTTTGAAATGTATAAAGGAATGCTGAGCATTAGCAATCATTTGCATATTCAAGACAGGCTGATATAATGTGAAAGCCATTGAAGACAGAAATTTATACTTCAAAACCTGGCCACCTCAAAATACTGTATAAAATTTTATTTTATGTACATGTAGCTTCAAAGTGCAATGTTATTTTTTAAAAAATTAAACCACTACATCATGGATAAGAATAAATTATTATTTTAGGATTTTCAGAGAGTTTCACACCTTTCTCTAATAGAACTGAAGAATTAATGAATAGACCTAAGAACAACTGAAAAACTAATAAAAAATAATGAAACTGGATAATACATAATTAACAGTAAAAGAAAAACTAGCAATCTGATCTGTGTAATGATTGAAACAAATTTTAACTTCTGAAATTTAGTAGCCAATGAAGTTCAGTACTAATAATAAATCACTGATTTTAAAGTAGAAAGCAAAAAACTAAACTCAGTGGCATGACAGCCCATGAGGGCCAAAGCCTAGTGAGCCCATCTCAGTTTTCCTGAACTTCTGCACTGAGGTGCATGAGCAGATGTTCTGGTCAGGGGGTCAGTCTCATGTGAAACTCCCAGCATTTAGTTCCCAAGCAAGTATGGTACTCATTTATTGATCCACTGAAGGGACGAAAGGCTGAGTTGGATCTGCCCAGCCCAAGGTTTGAACTCTGTACCAGTAGAGTGGAAGAACGAAACACAACCACTCAGCCACTGGGCTTCAGAAATTAAAATACTAATCATAAAAAGAGATTAAGAACAAAAGTTAGCTAAATTAAAAGCACAATTACCATTTTAATATTTGCTTCAAATATTTTTAAAATAGTTTTTTAGTTAACTTATATTTCTTCAAATTGAGCTAAAACAGCAATTCATATCTTGATTTTTGCAAGTATATAATATGACTGGGTCAATTCAATCAAAGTAGTGAAATATATAACAAGTAAAATTCATCAAAAAAAAAATCCTCCTTTATAATTTTCATAATTCTATTTACAGTTGGACAGAATTTGCTTTTCCATTAAAAATTAACAGGATCGAAATCATGCTAATCATTTGATTATTGAACTAAATTTCTAAAAAACATCTCACAATTGAACACCTGGATATTTTTTTCACACTTAAAAGAAATATTTCAGGCAATGCATGTTTTAAATTTAATTTGAATCTAGTCAATAGTTTCAGATTTAAGCAAAAATCTAAAGGTAATCATATGCTACATACCTTCATTTTATGATTAATATGCAAAACTATTACATGTTTAATTTAATATAAAGATATTTGGAAAATACATTTGATAAGTTTGTGTTAATTCTACAAGATCTTTATAAAATCAGAATTCTACAAGTGAATGAAAAATGTAAGAATTTTTTTTATAAGTTTCTAATTTTATTTTTACATCAAACAAAAAACTGGAAATGGTTCAAAATTTTTCGATTTATATGCTTTGAATGCGTTGATTAGAAATTTATCTAAAGACTTGATAAATTATTTTCCATAAGGCAGCAATACTAAATTTACTATACTCATTGAAAATTAAAGAACACATTTTAAAGAAATCAATGACCTCACAAAATTTTTTACTCCTCTCCTCTCATTATCAAAGATTAATTGTGATGAAAATTATGAAATTAGTATAGGCATCTCTCTTATTTAACTGACATTTACTCAATTTATAAACTTTACAAAACATAAAAGTAAACTGGAAATTCTTAATATATACAATGAATAAATAATGAAATTACAACACAAATATATTCTTCAAAATTCTGCCACAAATAAATGCATATTTAATTGAATAAAATTTATCCCCCTCCCTTTTTATATAATTTTCTTAAAATATTTTAAACTCTAATACCCTGCAAATCAGATTTTTTTATTTATGCTTTACTCTAAATACTAGATATAAGAAATTTTGAAGGAGTTAATAATAATTTTACAATAAAAAATTCCAGGAAGTTTTTACAAGGTAAGATCAAGAAATAAAATTAAGTAAAAAAAGAACACATATATAATTTGGACTCCCTATGTCAAAACCCATATTTGAAAGAATTTTTTAATATAGGAAAATTACCTTGCAAGTGATGATACTTTTCAAATCAATATATGTGCAAATTAAAAAAACTTGTCAAGGTGATGCATTAACTTGTGTGTGAAAGTTTTTTGATCATATTTTAATTAAAAATTTTTTACACAATTTAATTTTTCTTTTTCAATCTGGCTTCAATTACATGTAAATTGCAAAAAGATTTCATAAGTATTTATTCATATGGACATATTTCCAAACATTTATTTGTTCCAATCATTTAGTTTAAGTTAGAAGCAGATTTAACTTTGGTGTGATTTTTTAAAATTTTAATCTGATTTAACACTCTTATTAATCAGGGAATGAAATTGTTCGATTCTAAAAATTTCTGAACATAGAAAAAGTAAATGCACCAATTTTATCATTTAGCAATTTAATGGGGTCTAGAATTGGTAGAAAAAATATTTCAGATACAGTTTGCACACATTCGTATTTTTCGATACACAAGTTCAAATACCTGTTCAAATACCTCAAATACAAGTTCGAGACATACCTGTATAAGTATAAAAATGCAGCAGATTTGTAATGTAATCCAACTGTGTAAAATAATATTTGGTAAACATGTAACTACCCAAATCTGTTTTGTTAAGTTTTAATAAGAGGATAAACTCAAAAGGCTTAACAAACATATTTAGAACTTATTATTTATTTTCAATACTTTTGTGTGGATACAAGCCAACATTTTTTGAACACTTGGATGAATAAATTGAAGGTGAGGTGTTTTTAAAAATTTAGTGTATACACATATAGTACAAACATCAAGTATAAAAATATTAACCTTAATATTTAGTTGCAGTAAGACAAAATTGGAAGCATTCTTAATGCCTTGAAGGAAGTTTAATTATAATGCTAATGAATTAAATATTTAATATAACAGTTAATTAATTTATAAAATTATTTTTTCTTTTATATACCTGTTCATTTAAAGAATTAGAAAATGGCTGGAAAACCCCATTCTAAATTTCTAAATTTCATTCAAGAATCCAATTATTAGTTCCAGATATATTCAAAGGAGACCATATTGCAGTATAAATTTCTTTCACACAATCAATAAATAAATAAACTATTATCTATTTTTCAAAACTGCTTGATGATTAGACCTATCTATATGATTTATAAACAAGTACACTCACTTCCAAAAGTTAAGCACGGAGAGGAAAATGCTAATTTTCGGAAGACAATCAGAATTGAAGAGGATGCAATTCGCTGCAGAGGTAGATGGAAGTATGCAAATATGTTAGGTAACAGCCAATCGCGCTTTCATGTCAAGAAATATGCAAAAAGGGCAGTGTTATAAGAAGCCAGCTTTATGAAGGGTTACAGAAGTTGATTGTAAGTGCTGATAGAAGGTGTTTAAAACTTTCGTACAATTTGTTTTCAAGAAATACGTGTTTCTATGACTTCCAGAAAACGAATGGAAGATTCTGAGCGCTGGCGGGCTGTGGGGCACATTGAAGCAGGGCAGTCGATCACAGATGATTCTCTTTTCTTCGGCGTTCATCATTCTGTAATTTCACGTTTATGGAAACAATTCCAAACCCCACAGACAGTTGTCCGAAGGCGCCCGTAGGTGGTCACCTAAGGGTTACATCCCCCGCGGAAGATCGATATGTTATTGTAGCCAAGCGGAATCGCAGAGTGACCTCCACACGTGTGACATCTATGGTTACAGCATCCATTGGTAAGGTTATATCTGCAGCTACTGTACGCCGAAGATTACACGTGAATGGACTGTATGCCCGGGTACCTCGAGTTTGTGTTCCTCTATCCGTCCAATCAAGAAGAACACGATTAAAGTGGTGCCAGGAACATGGAAATTGGACTGTGTCTGACTGGGTAATGCCATGTTACTGATGAGTCAAGATTTGCTCTGGAGCCAGATGACAAGCGTATAAGGATATGGCGTAAACAAGGAACACGCAATCAGCCCCAAAACATCACCGAACATCATGCATTCCGAGGGGGAAGCATTATGGTATGGGCAGGGATTTCATTAGAATACCGCACCGACCTGCACATCTTTAAACTGGGTTCTGTCACGGCTGTAAGATATCGAGATGAAGTCCCAGAACCCATTGTGAGATAGTACGCTGCAGCAGTTGACCCTACTTTTGTTTTAATGGACGATAAGGCACATCCCTATAGAGCTGACATCGTCGATGACTACCTGGAGAGTAAAAGGATTGCGCGTATGGCGTGGCCAGCATATTCGCCCGAAACTTAATCCCATTGAAAATCTTTGGGATGCTCTCGGCCGTGCTGTATCTTCACGTTTCCCACCTCCAGCCACTTATATTGAGCTGGAAACTGCTCTACAAGAAGAATTGCGATTGCTTAATTCTGCGGTAGTTGACCAATTAAAAGCATGGTCAGAAGGTGTAAACTTTGCATACAGATCGGGGGGGGG
>BMAV01026096.1:98443-187059 GCA_019973955.1 Trichonephila inaurata madagascariensis | reverse complement strand
TAGAGTATAAAATAACATCCCAAACACGTTGTTCATCTGAAACAAATAGAAATATTTTAGGGAATTAATGTAAGAGATGTTTACTATTCAATATTATTGATGTTCCTTAATTTTGCTATGAAAACAATATGCATGAATTCTGTAAACTTTAAAAAATAATTGCAAGTTATGATTCTGAATTCTTAAAATAATTTGAACCCAGAAAAATTCAATGAAATAAAACAAAAACATATTTAAAGAGGAAAACGCAATATATCGAAATCATTTTAATTTTTGAATGTGCTCAGTTTAAGTTTAGCAGAATATCTGGAGAGTAAATCGGGTATGAGCTTATTGATATATACTTTTATAAAAGCTTTCAAAAGATTGTAAAAAATTGCATGAAATTGACACACTGAAATCTAGATAGAAACATCTAAGAATTTCTACATTGTGGTAGCATTCAAGAAATTAATGAAATGTAACATGTAAATAAATTGAAACCAAAAGAGAGACAACAGTTTCAGACAAAAAATATGTAAAAGGGAACCAAGCAATATACATTTAGAAAAGAATATGTTACTACAGTAAATTAAATACCCCCAATGAACACTGAAAAAAATATAAAAGAGGGCTGTTTATCACAAGACAAATTATTTGTGTCAGAGTATCACAGAAAAGGCCAGATAACCTTCAAGAATTTCCTGTGAAATAAGAGCAATGATGAATTATTCAACTAGTAATAAATGAAGCTTTATTTTCCATAATAACTATTATGAGCAAATTAAAGGTTTACCACAAGGTAGACCTGCTAGTAATTGCTTAGCCAATATTTATTTGGACTTTTATGGAAATGTTACTATCAGTTAAGAATCTTGTTACTTTTTTAGTACATAGATGACCTTATTATTTTTAGTAATATAGTAGATTTTGTTCCTAGCTTTAATTATTTATTATCCCCACTACTTAAAATTATTAAAAATTAATTACAATAATGAATCAGCTAACTTTTTGGACCTTCAATTAAACGTTAAGAATAATATGACTTTCTGGGTATATTTTCCCTACTTTAAAATGGAAAGGGTGAAATTAACTGAAGTTATTATTTTTTTTTTGCGTACTTCTAAGGACGGAGCTCTCGAAATTTTTTTGATGGGCATAAATTTTAAGATAATGCTTTCAAACTTCATACATCTTCAGCAAACAATGGTAGTTTTTAAACAAAAATTATAAGGAAAGAAATGCACAAAGGAATCCACAAGAAAGTGAATTAGACGGAAAACAAAAAGACTTTTTTTTAAAATATGTAATTTTTAAGCAAATTTCTCTATCTTTGGTTAGAATACGGATAGACACAAGAAGAAAAAAAGTTTCACAGGATTATTTTTATAAATAGCTAAGTTATTAAATGTTTAAGTTGAATTTTGAATATTTTTCGAAAAATTGTAAAAAATTCAAAATTTGATTTTTGATATCACTGATTCTAAAAGAGCAAATTGTGAACGTTTTTTAGTACAGAAGATCAATTGTTCACAATAATGAGAAAGCCACACAGTGCGATTGAAAAATTCTTTTCATAAGTATGCATCAAAATCGACTCAAGAAAAAAGTTACAAAGGAAAAAAAAAAAGGCATAATATCGTTATTTTGGGGAAGGGGGAATTATACCTCGTCATGGGGGGCGAAATAAACGATCTTTCCACCTCATGAATTATTTTTTGTGTGATTGATAAAAGAAAGAAAAGAAAGATAAATCCGAAATCTTTTCTGTTGCCTTTGTTTAGCATTTTAATGTTTTTAATTAATATCTTTTTGACAAATTGCAATTTTTGAGTTTAAATGGTCCAAAATGGATTCCTCAAGATAATTTTCGATCTTTTGGCTGCTTTGGCACGTTTCTGTAAACAGCGGTTCGTGAGAAGATAGCATCACTTACATACGTGCATAGATACATTTGTTTACCTACGAATTTTAATGGAGTAGATTAAAGGTGGTTTTAAAGACTGTTGCTAATTTAAATTAAAACTCTGAAACCGTTGAAGTAAAATTTGCGAAGAAATCTGCACAAATCGTATTAAATACTTGAAACTTAATTTTTGACGTTTTTTACTGGAAAAATAAAATCCTTCTACTTCATTCATATAAAACGTACACAAATATGGAAAAACATAATGATGGAAGTTAAATATTTACTAATATGAAAAATTTAAAAAAATTAAACAAATTTATCAAAAATAGTTCCTGTAAATAAACATTTAAAAAACATGGAAACTTAAAAATAAAAAAAAAATAAAAAAATTAAGAATTTCAACAATAAAACCTTTTATTTACAACTGAAATGCTTGGAGAATTTTATCCAGATACAAATAATTAATTTAAAGAATGATTTTTCCCCCAATTAAAAAAAATTCATTATATTTACCAATATTTTGATGCAACTCAAATTATAAAAATTTTATATTAGGAAAATTATAAAGCGAAATTACCTATGTTGTTATTATCTGTACTGCCAGTGTTGAGATGGAGAGGTAATAAAAATCCATTTGGATACAATGAGAAAATACTACTTAAACAGCCAAGAGCAAGAGATTTTACACTGATTCTAACATTACGATCAGGTATGCAGTATCCAGGTGTTCCAGTTAACAAAAATGATGAACACAGCAATCTAGTACAGTATTTAAGAGCTACATCATGATCTGTAAATGTTCCTATATTTCCAACCTGCAATGGATAGGGTACAGCACAGTATACTAAATAAATAAATAAATAAATAAATAAAAAAAAAATTAACAAACGCATAAATTTCAATTTCATTCAATACAAATAAAGATTTTCAATTACCAAGAGGTTTTTGTTAACCTATACTTCACATAAATAAGAAATACAAATTTGTTTTAAAATATAATGATAAAGCAATAAATTTCATTCTATTTATACAGTGTGAGTTAGTGGATCATACTTGTAAGTAAATTGAATGGTTAATGGGGCACTTGGTCTCTCCTGAGGTTTGAATTCCCTTTCTTTATTGTTGGAGTTGAGCATTGATAAGAGAGCTTGCCATGATAGTTAGAGCATTGAAGAATTTAAAAAAAAATTTCAACTAAATTTACAAGTGACAAAGAAATGAAACAACTTTTTGTGTCCTCAACAAAAATTAATTCTTACAATACTTAAAACTGAGAGATATTCCAATGTAAAATATCTTGAGCAATGAGTTGTAAATGCAGGTTAAGTCTTTGGAGAGAAATGTTTAAACATATATGGATCTTTTTGGATCCGTATATGTTTGGGTAAAAAAAAATTTTTGAAGAGGAAATTTGCAAAGAGTTTAACAAATGCTTCACTACAGATACCAAGATTTACAAAAACTAATTGAAAGAAAGGATAAACAAATATCTTATTAATTTCAGAGTTATTTATATTGAACCAATGTACAACATTAAAATGTCATTGATTTTATATTGAATAACATGTTTTAAAAGCATGCTTAAATAAAGTACAAGCTTGCTATAACGTTCTACATCAGCAAATTGGCCACGCCTGTTGGAAATTGAAAATGAAAATAATTCTTAAATCATACTCTGATCAGTTTGAGGGGCAATGAAGAAAATCGAAGACCCTCATGGTTGGGCGTACTTGCATGCATGAGATATCTTCTGAATTATTTCTTATTGTTACATAAATTATTATTCCAATCACATTTAATAATCTTGAGGTTTTAATTAGATGAATGTATACAACTGTACTTGAACAAGCTGCTGTCACTTAAGCGAAGCATTTTTTTTTTAAGTATTTCAATGAGAAAAAAAAATATTGTTCATTTTTAATATTTAGTCAATAAATCCAGTACTATTCTTGTTACCCTTTGATTTATTAATATCGCCTTACATACTTTAATTTAATAAACATCTAATTCAAAATAAAATTGAAATAATTTTGGATTTCAAAAAATTTAAGTAAAAAGGAAAAGGTATGAAAAGGCAAAGGAATTATTGATAGTTGAAAACAAAAATAGTAGACAAAATATCAATATTTCCCTTGAAAATTTACTGCTGGTAGGGAGGTTAATAAAATTCTTCTTTGAAAGTTTTTCTGTCTGTAGGAGTGTTGATTAGATTGCAGAATCACTCTCTTCATTTCTTATGACATGAAAAATTCTAACATGCAAAAAAAAGAACTGTTATTACAATAAAAAGCCGAAAAAAACTGATGTGCAGGTCGTATGCAAATAATGGAGGTATTCAACTAATCAGCATAATGCTTTGTGGTCAACAGTGAGTGTATAAGACAACAGGTGTTTGAGGTGGTTATTACATCAATTCTTGGTATTACAATGGCTGTTTATCAAGATTTGAGTGGTTTGCAACAGGGACTAATCATCAGCGCACCAGAAATGGGGCACAACATTTCCGAAGTAGCGATGAAATTTGGATTTTCGAGAAGCGACCATTCCAAGGGTGTACCATGAATTTCAGGTTTCAGGTAAAACTTAAAATCTCCAACAGTGGTGCGGCCCAACAAAAGACCTTGACAGAAAAGGATCATCGATGGTTGAAACAATTCATTACACAAGATAGAAGTTTAACACTTCTTCAAATTGCTGCGGATTTGAATGTAAGCCATATTGTATATCATTGTTGACTCTGATGCCCAAAGTTCTACTCCTTGCCTGGGCTTGCCAACACCCTCGTGGCACTCTTAATGTCTGATAAAATGTTGCCTGGTCTGATGAGTCACGTTTCAAACTGTATTGGTCAGGTGACTGTGTACAGGTGTGGAGAAAAGTCCATGAATTCCTCACACCTACAAGGAACTGTTCAAGCTGGTGGGGTCTCTGTGATGGTATGGGGCATGTGTAGTTGGCATGAAATAGGACCCTTGATAAGACTAGACTCAATTACATGACTGGTATGTTAGCATCCTCCCAGTCTATCTGCATCCATTCATATCCTGTGCACAATCTGAAGGGCGTAGACCAGTGGCGCATACAAAGGGGGTGTCCTAGGGGTCCGGACCCCCCCCCAAAAGCCCTTCACTTTTTTTCCAATTTATTATAATTCTAAATATATAGTACCTAAAATTTAATTAAATGTTTGTTATTAATGATTAATTTAATTAATTAGTGCTAATTATTTATTCAATGATTAGTTTTTTTTATTGTTTTTTGTTCCCGAAAATCGACAAAACAAAAAGGAACATGATACAAGAATGGTGGACTTTCGACCCTAGACCTCCCCCTCTCCCCTTGAAAAATTCCTGTGTAATCCCAACAGGATAATACACCCCCTTACAGGTAGGTCTACTGTAACTATCAAGGGGCACTCTTCTGAATTTCGTACCTTCTCTTGGCCACCTAATTCCCCAGACAGGAACATTATTGAGCATATCTGGGATGTATTACACAATGCGCTGTCCTAAAAAAATAACTATCGCTTCGCGTTCCAATGGTTTTGTGGACTGCACTGTAGGAATCATAGTAAAAACTTTCTATTGAATATCTTCACAAATCAGTTGAATCCATACCACACTGAGTGTCTGCACTTCTACTTGCTCATGTGGGCTCTACACAATATTAGATTGGTGAACCAATTTTTCTGGCACTTCAGTGTACATCTAAATGTGTTATTATAAATGTAAACAAATAATGCTCATACCTTAAACTCAACTTTACTCACTGGTCCTGGTGAAGAAGAAGTACTATTCTCCCATAATTCTTCATCAGAATCTAACATATTTTCATCACTTGCACCTTTTTTCAAAAATGGATGCTTTAAGATGGTGAATGGAGAAACTGTAAAATTAAATATATGTTACATAACTGAAAATTATTAATTTTACAAGTAATTGCTATTTAGAAAAATGCACAATACATTTATAGTTTAAAACACAGGAATTTATAATGAATACATGGTACATATGAAGAATTCAAAATATTTTAAATTTACAGAAACAATCTTTTTTTATTCATTTCTTCTTAAAGATGAAACAATTCTGTTGAGAAGGGAGATTAACTTTGATTGAAAACTTCATAAAGAAGCAAACTGATAAATAACTATATGAAATGCATAAGGGCAATATTTTACATTTCACGCTTATGATAAGCATATTCGTATTCAACATGAAACAAAACAAATTTACTTAAGAATAAATGTAAAGATACTCGATTATAAAAATTAAAATATTAATAACTTAATTAATATACATTACTTTTATAAACAATTTAATTTATTAAACTTTTTAATAAGTTATCTACGTAACTTTTTTTCTATTTCTCTTCGCTTAGAGAAGCAAATGCAAGTTGAGAATTTTTGCTATTGAGAAAATCTGCAACAATTGAAGAGACAAAATTACATTTCAATGTTTGTTTTGAACTAAATAGAAGATATAAAAAAATTCAAATAGAAACTGTAAATATAGTTGTAAAATAAAGTGTATTAAATTTAATATATTGTGTTTCATCCTGTTAACATATTATAGATATATTTATCATATAATTATGTTTTAAGTAACCAAAAAATTCAAAAACACATGAAAAAATAGCTACGAATAAAGAAAGAGATAGTCTTAAAATTTTTTGCAAATCTTATAACATTTTCACAAATTATCACAGTTAATGACTCTCAAAGAAAAATTTATAATTATACCGATAAATAGATTAGTAAATCAACTTAAGTCAACTAATTCATCTCAATAAAAATTTTTAATTGATATCGCTGATTTAGCATAACTGATATGACATTTTGAAATTAAATTAAACTTAAAATGCTTTCAATTATGATGGTTTAAAAAATATCAAATGCTTAATAAGTGTTTCAAGTATTTGGCAATAAATATGCACAATTTTAAAATTAATTACAAAAAATAATAACATTTTTTAATTTTTAGAATATAAAAAACAACATTAATTCAGCTTAAAAAAGTGGTTATAGCATATTATATTTCTTATATATTTGGATTATCTGTCATGAAATTCTTAAATCAGATTTTTTGTATACATTTCTCCAACAGCTTAGAATATATTTAACATTAAACTTCAATAATAAAAGCAGTAGTTCTTAATGATCCATATGATAATATATAGTTATTAACTACCAATCCATTTATTGCATAACGTATTTGTTTGTGCACTGATTCTTTAAACATTATTGTTATTCACAACAATTACACTATAAGTTAAATGTGGCTAGGACTTTAAGAAAAAGAATTTGATTTGAGCATTCTCCATACGCTTTTGCTCTCACAAAATTTACACATAAACTGAACTCTACACACACTAGCACTCTCTTGAGACAAATATTCACTTGTTGTTATAGGCGTCACAATAATTATTTGTTCAACACTGAACATCACATTCCTGGGTTGAATGACACATTCAACAATTTACAAATAACACACAATAATACACAAAACCACACACACAATACAAACCCAATAATACACAATCAGAAAACACTAATACTCAATAAAAGTAATATTGTTCAATACACGAAAGGTAAAGTACTCTACACACACAAAATTAAATTGAAAAAAATACACAAAAATTTGAAATTTTTACAAAACATTACTTACTTGAAAAAGGTAAAATACAAAGTTTAGTTATTGGACGTTTAAAAATTCCAATTTTAGTTTTCACTAACACTACTCTTATTTTATTATCTTTACCATGATACACTTTAAGAATTCTACCAAGAGGCCAATTACACACAGGTAAATTATCTTCTTTCAGAATTACCATATCATTTATTTTTACATTATTCTCTTCAAAATACCATTTATTTCGATTATGAAGTGTACTCAAATAGTTATTTGACCAACGTTTCCAAATCTGTTGCCCAATTTTTGTTTGTTTTTGCCACACTTTTAACCAATTATCAGACACTTCAGTTAAACTTGGCTCTGAAGTGGCTGTAATGGGACGACCAACTAGGAAATGACCAGGAGTCAAAGCGTGTCAAATATCCAATTCAACACGTTCTTCACACAAAAATTACACAAATTAATCTCGCAATTACTAATAATTTCTCTAAGTTTTTTTTTAATTGCATGCCAATAAATTGGTAGCGTTGTCTGAAAATACATGCTTTGATTTTCCTAGTCTACTAAAAAATCGCTTTAAAGCTGTAGTGAAAGCTTTACTAGATAAATTTATAACGAGGTGACACGTCTTTATCACCATGCACATGAAAATGTGTGTGGACACATAGACTTTATTTAAGATTCCTTTTCTTTGATTAGGATATTTAATCCAGAAATGTCCACAAAAATGTATTCCTATTTAGCTAAAAGGAAAACTGAGAAATTCTCTTGGCTGGCAATTCACCCATAATTTGTAAACAAGTAATGGGTTTGGCCTTAAAACACTGCAATAAAAAAGCCCATAAATAAATACAAAATCAGTAATACCAAGAGCTATCCTAAAAATATATTACACCCTACAGAAAATACAGTTTACATACAAAGAAATACACATATGAAAATTCACCAAACCTAAGTAAACAATAGCTTAGAAAAGAATTAAGATCCATAACACAAACAATGCTCTCTTAACTTTTTCTCATTCTCTATATTCAGATAGTAAATAAAGCAACCTAAACTTACCTCACAATAAATACCAAGCTTCTCAAATAGTAAATAACAAACTAAACTTATCTCACTATGAATACCAAGCTTCTCAAGTAACATTCTCGAATTAATTCTAAGAGTACACATAATCAATCAAATAACAGACGGTTTCCTAATACACTATGAAAATTTAACTTTTAAACATATATGCATATACAACATTAACAAAAATATAATAAAAAAGGATATATTCTAGTTCAACTTCAAAAGGATGATCCAATTTTAAAATGTCCACTTAGCAAGTGTCCACAGGTCCGAAAGTATCCAGTCCCTGTTTCTACATCCACGTTGGGTAAGAGACCCTACAGTCTAGGGTCGGGTTTCACCCCTAACCTTTTTCATCGCCATCCCGAAGGGGGGAGGGCGCTACTCCTGTCTTCGGTACCAGAATGCGCGAGGCTCAGCTTTATCCCCCGAATGATTACACTCTTCGCCACGTCGCTTTAAACCACAATTTTGACGTTTCTGAAATTCTGCTTCCCTCTCACTCAATTTAAGTCGCACCTGTTTTCTAATCTTCACTTTCTTTGTCTTACGATTATCTCTTTCTCGTAATAATGGTTGCACCTTCACAACACCAATTCATTTGATAAAATCTGGCAGTTTCCCAGCAAGGTTTCTCTTCCTCTTTTATCCTGCGAATATTCGCGTCTAAAACTCCAGTGCTGGGGTACAAGTACAATGTTGCTTGAGCCTTTTAAATTCACTTTTTGTTGTAATTTGGCAACTGTCGTCCTGCTTAATTTTTGTTGAGTTTTCTCTAAGGCAATTCTTCAATTTCATCATCATCTAAGTCCAATCGCTGTTTACTAAGGATTACGGGATCGACATCTCCTTTAGCTTTATCTTTTATCACATCTACTAGTGTTTCTTCTTTTTCTCCATACGTCTCACCCTCGGCAGAAATTAGCGGTACTTTAGATAAACCCTTTAATTCCTGAACAGTGACAGGTTGTGCTGGATCCCCAATAAGCCTTTTGGCTCGTTCACTTTCAAGAGGAAGAACTTTTTCGGTTGCTTGAGGTAACTTCATGTCTTCATCTGACTTTTCCGATCCCATTTCTTCCTTCAACACCCTTCTTTTCGCATGCACTAGCGTCAAACACTATTCACAATTTCGTTGTGAGAGATTCGTTTTTTATTATCACTTGGTGAGGAAAATAAAACACTGGGTCATTCATTGAAATAAAACGATTTCTTACCTTCTCAATTATTCCCTTATCTAAATAATTCCTTAAAACCTTACAATACTCAGAATACAACACCTTATCACTTTGCATTTTTTTCATAGGACTTCCGAGTCGTCTTTTCGCTAAATTATCAATCAACTCATTACTATCTCCTTTCCACGGGAGTTCTACCTCATATATACAAATTTTAAAAATGTGTTCTCTGCTTAAACATTTCTAAGCTAATGTCCTCTTCACTACTACAATTCTCGTTTTTGACACCAATCGATTCTAACTCCCTAAAAGACTTTAATGTTGTGTTTAAATCACTATCTCTAATTAATCCACAGTGAATATTATTATCCCTCACCTCCTACACTTCTGCTAACGACATATCCGAACACAGTATTTTGTAAAAGTACTCGAGAATTTCCACAATAAATTTGGCCTGGTCTTAGTAATCGTAAAATATTTTCGCGTCTAACACATCAATTTTACCAGGAATATTACATTTATAATCAGCCAGTTTAAACTTACTTGGTTTATTTAATGAAACATCTATTATTTTAGACAGAGTCAAATCAGTTACCATTTTTACAACTAATAAATTTAACTCTTTTTTGAAACTTAAATCATCATTACATATAGAGGTTGTAATACCCTCATTTATTGCCCACACACATTGTCGATTTATTTAAACACGATACCAACAAATTAATTTTCTCATTTTTTAATTGTAATCTATCCGCACAATCCTTAGTAATAAAATTTGATTGATTTCCCACATCTAAAAGGACTCTTACCTCATGTAAGATGCCAAATCTATACCTAAGGTAACACTGAACGCTCTGCTCAGTAAAACTGTTTTTGTTTTATTTTTTAAAAAACTCGTTGCTACGAACGACTCGTCTTCTTCATTCCAAGTTTGTGTGAAAACGACTTACAACGATCCTTCCGGTTCCCCCGAACACATCTGCGTGTGGGATGAGAACGGACCCTTCAACAATTTGGGAGGGGGCGAAAGATTCATTGTCCGTTTTGGGGAAATGAATAAGACGGTTATGTGGTTTCCCACAAAAACAGTCCTTCGCTCTGCACCTTCTCACATTGCAGTTAAAGGAAAAACACTTGAAACACAAATGATTAGCTTTTACGAAACCCACTCTTTCACTGACGCTGAGAGATTTAAATTTTGGGCATGAATACAGTGGGTAGAATTCTCTTGATTTGCAACAAAAACATTTCACATTTTTAATGGAAAACAGATTTACGCTTGAAATATTTTTTGCTCCACGATGATTATAGACCTCATTACATTTAAACTTAGGAAATAAATTCTGCTCTCAAATTTTTTCCTTGGATGATATAAAAATATCACACTCGCGAGCTAGCTGTTGCGGCTTAAACTACATTTCACCCTGCTTAATGCCAATATGCGCATTCAATTCTCAGTCTGTCTCTATTATCTTATCTGATATAATTAATTCGCAAACTGACTTGAAATCATTGACCTCCCATAATTGGCAATAATAATTAAAATTTTCGCTTAAATTAAAATTTTCGCTTAATCTAGAAGCGAATTGAACATAACTCTTGCTAGGTAGTTTTTGAGCCTTTTTAAATTGATTTAAACAATTCATTGGGGGTCAGTTGAAATTCTTTTAACAAAATTGCCTTTAAATTATTATAGTCACTTAAATCTTCTCGAAGATAAATCATTAAATTATTTGCTTTCTCTCCTAGAATATTCAAAAGAATTTCGGGTTTTAACTTCTCAGGGACATTTTTATTTTTGAATGCCTTTTCGATTGATTGAAAAAATAAATTAAACGACTCTGCTGTTTGGGGTACCGGGACAGTTAAGGTTTTAATACTTTTAATTAAGCTTTCAATATTACACTTGGTTGATATTAATTGATTTTCATCTTATAAAAGGTACATTTTTACCCGATTTATTATGTATTTTAGCTATTTCTAACTCCTTCTCTAACTGTGACAGTTTAATTTTTTCAATTTCTAGTCTACTTTCGTTTTCATTTCTTCTCTCTCTCTCTATCATTTATCTCCTCCAACACACAATCAACAATAGCCTGATACGTTTCCTTATCATTTTTATAGATCTCTTTCCTGAATTAATTCTCTTAAATCTAAAACTTTAGCATTGTCTGAGACATATAATTTCAATTCTTCTGCAATAGCAAGCAATTCATCATTTTTTAAAATTTACTTATACTCATTTTCACGAAGTAGTTATCTCAATCACCAATGAAACAAATAAATCACAAAATAATTATCTAAACCACAATCAAAGTTATCTCTATCACAAATGAAACATATAAATCACAAAATAATTATCTAAACTATACAAATCAAAGTTAACTCAACCTCAAATTAAAGTTATCTTAAACACAAATGAAACACATATAAATCACAAAATAATTATCTCAAACACAAATTAGACACCTATAAATCACAAAATAACTATCTCAATCTTAAATTAAAGTTATTTCAACAACTTATAAACCACAGAATTATTTTCAGAACATAAATTAAGAAAAATTGATGACTGACCTCTCGCCAAGTGACAATATCAATTTGCTCTCCCATAAAAGGATGCTTTCCTTTGTTTTTCATTTGTGCTCGTTGGGCACACTAAAATTCCTTATCTTCGGTCCCGGCCATTTCAGGCTCTGATGGACCATGTTTGCGCACTGATTCTTTAAACAATGTTATTCACAACAATTACACCTAAATTAAATGGCTAAGACTTTAAGAAAAAGAATTTCATTTCAGCGTTCTCCATACACTCTTGCTGTCACAAAATTTACACATACACTGAACACTACACACACTAGCGCCCTCTAGCGAAAAATATTCACTTGTTGTGGGCGTCACAGTAATTATTTGTTCAACACTAAACAGTATTCATGAACTAACAATTTTAAAAATTAATGTTAAATTACACACTAAAGTAAAAAAATCATTAGAAAAATGTGTTGTGCTGATAATTTTTCATATGAAATCAATTAAAAAAATTAGATTAGTAGTAGTCGCAAACGTAGTGACCACTTAATAGTAACATGTAGAAGGTTTGTCTGATGAAAGTTATAGACTGACAGTTCTTTACAACCACACATTTTCTATCTAATTCAGTAAAAATGAAAACTTTAAATTAATCTGCACAGGAATTTTTTAAAATACAACTTAAACATGTTAATTTACTAGTTAACATGTTTCTTTTCAAGCTTTTACAGTAATATCAATAGCTATGAAGAAAATTATGCAATTTATAAAAAGTTCCCATTCCTCACTTTTTGATAACTGCATATAATTCATAAAAAAAACCCTGAAAATTGCATTTTTAAAAGTTCAATAAATTACAAAAAGAATTAATACATTTTTTCATAGATAAACAGTGATATTGACTTACTTTCTGAATTCGAAAGTAAGTACGTAAGTTCATCATTGGACACTTTATTAAGCTTCATGCTTACATTATCGGATAAATCATAATCTCCATTTAGATCTAAATTGCTCCTCATTTCATCATCACAATAAGATAAATGATCATCGGCTAAAATATAAATGTATAAAATATAAATACATGCCTTTAATCTACATAATGACAAAAAAAAAAAAAAAAAATTAAAATAAGTATCAAAGATAAATAAATTTAGTACATTTCTATAGACAGTGTGTGACATAAGTTTAACTACTTTATATAAGAAAGGACCATATATGCAGTGAAAAGTTTTTTTAGCAATTATAGTTATTGTATATATCCTGTAATATGAGTCCTAAAAATTAGCTATTATATTACTGTGGTTATTATACTATAGCTTGTACTATGTGTGGCTACATTTTTACATATTACTTAGTATCGTTAGAATTATAAAACACATCGAGATTTTCAGGAATAAAAGGAATGCATTCTATTTTAAAGCAAATAAATTTGGTTAAATTTTCTGAATCATTTTTGTACTTAAATATATCAGAACCAATTTGTACCTAGATCATTTATTCAATACATATCATATTTTATCACTATAAAATCCAAGACAAGATTTAGCACACTTTAGAATTGAAATTTACATACAGAAGAAAAAACATATGGGATAAACATTTTCAATTATGGCCGAAATTAAGAAATACATATTAACTCTTTTAGACTTATTTGAATTTTGAAACAAAACAAAATGTTTAATATAAAAGGAATTAGAAGTAGTGGTTTAATTTTCAACTATTGTAATAACATACTTTGTTTATCAGGAACAAATATATCTTGATCATCTTCTAAAGCTGCCTCATCTATAGAGGCCAAAGAAGGAACCATACTGTACTGACCTATAAAATCAAAATAAAGTCAAAATTTTCTTTTTTAATGAGGTCATATATGAAACATACTTATTCATAAAATATTGATTAAACAATAAGAATAGAGAATTTAATTTAAATTTGCAACTCAAGAGTTTTTCATTTTTTTAAAAAAATGGGGGATATTAAAATTCTAAAGTAACAAGCAAAATTTTAAAAACATACGAATTTTTTTTTTTTTTATTACCCTTAAAATTAACTTATCCAATAGAATTCTTAAGTTAAAAAAATCATGAGCATTTAAAGAAATAAGTACAATTAAGAAGAAGATAGTGACATCTAAACAGGAATCACAAGAATAACTTATGATAATATCCCAAAACAATTCCAGAATAAATTAAATATCTCATTCAAATCCTACAATTTTATAGATCAGTATGATTACATTAAATCAGTGCTCTTCAAACTGTGTTCCACTGAATCCTGGGATTCCACGAGGCATACCCAAGGGTTCCACAAGTCACAATGAAAAAAAAAATCAAAAAGAAACTTACAAATGTGTATGCAAATTGGATTCACATTTTCTAAAATGTTTGAATACCCACAAGAATTTACAGCTCAGCTCTGTCAATTAAAAGACTGAAAATTTTATTCATACATAATAACTTTATTTTGCAATACATTTTAAACTTTTATTATAATATAGTAAAAGAATATTAAAACGTTTTTTCTTTATAACTATCTATCTATTGCTTAATAGATAGTGAATATTTTGTTTACCGTCCTCAGTTTCCATGAGATAATTTTATACTCGCTAGAACAATGTGTTTTTGCAAAACTAAATAGTTGACAAATGGAAAACATACCTTTTTATATTAGTGGAAAACATGTCAACAGATTCGATGTTAAAAATCTAAATTTAAGCAAGAACAGATCCTAAATTTTATGTTGCAAAATTTATGCAAAAAACACAGTATTTCTTACACATATAAGCATTTTAATGCCATTCAGAACAATGTGTATAAGTGAAAATATTTTGCAATGTGAGTGGCTACAAAAACAAAGTATAGGAACAAATGAAAACTCATAATATGTAATGTGATTGCAGTTTTTCACAAGAAACCTAGATTTCAACAGTTTGTGTGAAAATATGCGCAAGCATATATTCCAATTACTAAACATGATGCATGGGTAGGTGACACTTGGATCACAGATTAATATTATTAGTAGTAAATTATATTAAAAGTAGATTAAAATTTTTTAATAATAAATACAATACTTTTCTTAATTGCCTTAACAATGATCTATTGTGGATTTACTTTAAATATTATTATAAGATATATTCCTCTAAGTGTGAGTGTGAAATAGGGTTCCAGAAGAACACCTTCTAGTTTTAGGGGTTCCATGAGTAGAAAAAGTTCGAAGACCACTGCATTAAATCAAAGTATTCACAAGTAAAAAAGTATTGAAAACAATACTTTATGGTTAATTTGTCTTAAAAATAATAACTTTATCAGATTTCCTTCAATAAATATAATTTTTTTACAGCCTCTATTATATGTTGAGGAAATAGAAGATTTTTGAATTTGTATTTCAGCTGCCAAAACAACTAGGAGTCTAGCAACTCATTGTTTGAAATAAACCTGGAATAATTCATTTCAAATATATCACATTACTAAGTAAATATCAGAGAAATTTGCATAATTTTTTCTCATGCATCAATATCAAAGATCATCCGTTTATAACAAATTTTAAATGCAATTAATTTCAGTAATGATTCATTTGTTAAATTTGATTTAATTAGCAGATAAAAGTCAATATTTTTTATTCCTCCATACATTTCTTAAATGAAACTTTCTTTGTATTTGTGCCATTTTGTTCGGTGAGAAGTTTTAAAAGTTACAGTGTTTAAAAATATCTGAAAAGAAAAATCATATGTTAAATAAAAACATTCAAGTCGAATATCATATGGAATTAGATAATTGTTCTATTGCATACAAGGAAAACAGGCTAATAAGTGATCAATAAAAATGACAGGAAAAAAAAATGAAAATTACACATTTAGCATGTGGGAGAGAGATATAACTGAGACTATTTTACTGAGATGTCTTGTAAATAAAAGTAAAAAAGTAATTAAATTAAAATTAAATTAATTACTAATTAAGTAATTAAAGTAAAATTCTGAAAACTTTATGAAGCAACACTTGAATAAAAATAATTTATAATTTTTCAGGAAGAAATGTAGGGTAAAAAATTAATCCTCTCGCTGCACATCCCGCAACTTCCACCGGCAACGTAGAAGTAGCAAAATTTGTGCAATCCACGATTCCCGCGGGGATGCATTTTTTTCCGACTATTTAGCTGTGCAGCCTACAATGTTCCCGTTCATGCTTTCATTAATGTTCTTACAATCATTTTTTTAATGATCTAATTCTATAATGACAAAAAACAACTCTTTTATAAAAATTTTTTGTATATTTTAACTCTAAAATGTAGATTTAATATGAAGAATTGAAATATTACAAAAATACGTAACTTTTTAAGCTATTTTGATAAAATAATTATGCAGTGAGAGGGTTAATACATAATTTTAATTACATGATTCTCCAACTTTTAAAAATAATACTTTATTTACACTATAACTACTATACTATTCATTATAATTATTATTAATTGAAGAAAAAATAATTACACAAAAAATTTATAACAGAATACATATTTTTTAAAAAACTAATAATATAAGATTTGGCACAAGCATGTAATAATTTCATACTATAATAATTCAGCTAACTACAAGTTAGTTTGCATTAAGATGTGATCACTACAAAAGGATGGCTAAAAGGTCATTCAAAGGGGAAAAATAATTACTTTCACTCATAGCACGATTTAACTTTGGGATGTCAAATATTAATGATTTTGTAATGCCATTGGGAGACACAAGTTCTTGTTGCAATACTTTTGGTGCGCATTTTAACATGTGATACAAAGTTTCCAAAGTTGCTGTGATAACATTATGATCCGGATGATTAGTAAAATGCAAAACAAGCTCATAAATCTGGAAAAGAAAAACAAATCGTTAGTTATTTTACACAGAAAAATAAAACACTTTTAATCAATATATTCCTTAAAAATTTACTTTAAAAATTCAAACATATAAAATTTTAATTTATACAATAAAATGATATTTCAAAAAATCAGCTTACCAAAATATCATTCATTAAGTAAAATATTAAGTTAAAGATTGAAAAAAAGAAAAGAAAAAGAAACTAAAGAAATTTCATTTCATGACCTCACATTTTTAATACAACAATATACTCCATTAACAAAAACAATATGGTACACTGTGATGGAAATGTTTTTTTCTTTCTATTACTTTCTTCTCTATATTAGGATTCAGTAATTCAGATTATCTCTAAAATGAAGAACCTTACTCTTATGAGACATGTCTCTATATAACATACTCTTCAGAGACAAAAGGCTCACTAAATTTGTATTCCATAATTAAAAATTAATATTATTCAGGAAATTATATCTGTAAAGGAACAATAGATATGGATGTAAATAAAATAAGAGAGACAACTTCTATTTCAAATTCTTATGGAATCTAAAGGCAACGTATAAAAATTAGATAAGCCATTTAATATAACCAAGGTAAAAATTTTGTAAATTTTTCAAATACATCATAAAAAATTTGCTCGATATATTCTAATAATATATCTACAGCAATATTGAATGCTACACAATGGTGTTTATAAATTTGTTATTTATGTAACATTTTAATATCAAAAACACTTCGGTAATAGTTAGGTCAAAGCTGAGCGTATTCAATTAAGTAACAATCAAAATACATGAACATTATTTTCTCTATAAGACTGAGTACAAGTGAAAATTATATGTTCAATCATTATTCAGAAAATATCAACTTGTAATATGCTATTTAAAATGAAACTACTAATGCAAAACTCATATAAATATGAAAACCTGGACATGTAAAGCTAACACATAGGAAAGAAACTCTGAGCTGCTTTCAAAATTCTACTTATAAAAATTTCTGAATATGCCAAATGAAATGGAGAAATTAATTTGGATATACAAATAAGACATTAAAACAGTATTTCACATGTATAAGTTCCTCACACTAAAAAAAAAATAAATATAAAAAGTCTGGCTTCAGAAAGCTCTTCCTAATCATAGCTCCTCTGCTAGGTGAGGGAAACTGCCTCTGTCACAAGTCATAAACTGGAAGATATTTCTGTGCAATATTCAATAGGTTTGAAAAGTAAATTTCTTTAAATTACAATATTTGACAGCATCAAATAATTATGTTCGAGGTCCCTCACCCTTTTTTTTCAGTGAGAAGAAATGGCAAGAGAAGTAGTTGAAAAATTCAAATGGGTTTTTGAATGGTCTGAGAAGTTCAAAAGAAAAAAGTTAAGCGCTGAAGATCATCCTCATTTTGGATGTTTTTTAGCAAGTTGTACAAACAAAAATATCAATCCTTTAAAAAAAAAAGTAGATCCTTGCTTGCTTCAACAGGTTAAAAAAAAACTTTGATTAATTATATTTTATATTCAGAAAAGTAAATATTGACCTATTTGTGCAGTTTGTGAGATCCTTCTAACAAGATGAATTACTGCTTGCCACTTAATGTAGCACTTCATCATAACACGAGGGCTATTGTGATAAATTTAGTAATTTTAAAAACCCTAGACAAGTGACAAGAAGGACACCCAAGCTGACACTCCCTTCTTCCAACATCTGCATTCCTTTTTCTAAGCCATGGCAAATGTATCATACAACAACCCTTTAAAAGAACAGGTCTTTAGTAGCCCAGTGAATTCATAAAAATAAAGTTGGCCAAGAGTTTGCAACCATATCAATTGATAAGAGTAAAAATTTTAACAATGCAAAAAGACAAATGTAATAAGGGGGAAAATAGTGCTTGAAAGGGAAGGAGTTATTTCAAAACATAAATCTTTTTAAGCAAAAGTCAGCTTTTCTTTTCTCTCCTATGCTGTCCAATGCAGAATTTGAAAATAAATGGCTAAAATACAAACATGTTGATGATTGAATGTTGCAAGACAATACTCTAGCATCAACTTATTTCGGAAATAACAAAAATGATAAGTAATATAACTATAACCAAATATTAACATGCAAGAAAACAAAGCAACAGAAACCTCAATCTGCCTTGATTGTTTATTAATGTCATTTGGACTGGACATGCGATCTGTATGAACGACAGTAACACTTTAAGAGAAATATTTCCAGTTAGACCAAGTAACACTTAAAGAAGAGGAAGACCTAAAATTTGAAGGACAGATGCGGTACTGGAGGCTTAGTTGGTCCTTGAAACTAAGAATTGGTGTAACCTGGCTGCCAGTAGAGGTAGTTGGAAACATGATTCAAAAGGCCTTGGCCCATTTTGGGCTATCACACAATGGATAATGATTATTTGTTGATGCTGCACTTTGAAGCTACACTTGGCTATTAGTGAAGGACCTCATAATTTTAAACCACAGTCAAGTGATGAGGACAACACCTGAGCCAGTATTCCACACTCCTAGCTTCCACACCCCACCAATGGAAGTATTTTGAGCCTCAGTAGGTAAAATGTGCACCCACCCATCAACATAGAGGATCTTCAAATAATCTGAGCCCGACTCAACCATGACAGTCATAAGTTCAAGATCATGACCACTTGGGTACTGAAGCCACAAAAAGAAAGCTGAAAGAGATTGAAATGGTTTTCTTTGAAACTCTAAAACTACAAAAATCAGTTAACTTCGTTTCAGGTAGTTTCAATAGATTAACCAATGGAAGAAAACATTTTGAAATTACTTTTAGGGGTATAAAAGTCAATTATAATTTTTTTAAAAACAAACTGTATAACAAGATTTTCAATAAAACTGTTTAGTGGGAAACAGTGTTAATAAAAATGTCACAACTTATAAGCTCATATGAAGTAATTAAACCACTATAATTCCTTTTTGAGCCTAATAATACTGAAGAAAATAAAAGGTGACATTTTTTACTAAGGGAAAATTGAAACACCAGTTGACACTTTTTCAATATTTAACTTATTTTATACTAATTTCCAAAAGTAAGAAGCATTATATTTATTAAACCTAAGGAGAGTCAAAAGCACTGTTTATAGAATTCACAATAGCACTTAAAAATATTACAAAACTGATATTTACATTTACAAAATATTTAGTTAACTGGTTACAAAAAATCAAAACCTGATTTTTTTTAATGTTCTGAAAGAGGAGTAATGCATAATTTTTTTAAATTGAAGGACATAAGTCTACTGTAAGTTTGAGATACTTGACCATATCTAAAAAACGATTTCAAATATAAAAAAATATGAAAATGAATATGATATTGAGGGGGAGAAAGTGCTCATTATTAATTGTGTTCAATATTCAAAATTTAACTTGTTTTTGTAGAGCATTATTAAACAAAAGTACAAAATTATTTCATGTTTAAATAACTGTTAACTGATTTTTACTAATATCAATTCCATCAAAAATAAGAAAACATTGGCAAAATCGATAAAAATCTTTTTTTTATACAATAAATATAAGGTTTAATCTAAACATTTTAAATATTACAATTTCAACTTATATTATTAATTAAAAACAAACTTTTATAAATTCTGAGTATTCAAAATTTAAAAAGATAATAAAAAGAAAAATATTTAATTTTAAAACTATTCATGACTTTTTGATTATTTAAATTGTAATTATATTATTTATTCTTTAATTTGTCTTAAAAGTACCAATCATTTTAGTCAAAATGTAAAAAAGGAAATTAATATAACATCAATAATGATATTTGTAATTCTGAACAAAATAATAATGTTGATAAAATCTTGTGTATATCTTACAACTTGGAGAAACTTATTTTATACTGATTTCTAAGCAAAAGCAAAATAACGAAATTTCCTTCTCCTAAAGTAGAACTTTTAGGGCTAGAAAACTAATACTCAAAAAATGAAATATAGTTATCCTTTAATTAGTTATTGTCCCTTAAAAAGTAAGTCAATAAAGTTTCATTTCTCTTGGATAAAAGACATTTCTTTATACTTATACAATATTTTGGAAGAAAATTATAGGTTTTGATTTGAATATTCGGAAAATTTCTCATTGAGCTCTGAAAATATTTTCTCAATTAAATATGTTGAAAACTCTTTCAGCTGCATTTCATAATAACTAAGTCGACCAAATAATTAACAATCAGATTACCATTTTTAAAAGATAACACTAAAGGTTAGAAAAAGTTATAAGAATGTATCAAAAGTTTTTGGATAACTAAACAAATCATAATTTTAAATCCCTTTACTTCTTAAATACACTACTGTTTGTAATAAATGCGTATTTGTTTGTAATAGAGATTGCAAACATAAATACTATTAAGACATGACTAAACTTTTTTTTTATTAGTCTTTCTCTCTATACCTAAACGATTTACCTTTAATAACTGCTCTTTAGTCACAACCATTTCTTCCTCATTTTGAATTACACTGTTGCCCTTAGAATTTGGTGACAGCATAGCTTCATTTAGATGTGGTACAACATGTCTTAGACACAAGAGAACACCAAGAATGACATAAACAGAATGGTCTTCATTAACAGGCAAAATTAAATCTAAATTGAAAAAAAGAACCACACATTAAAATTTAAAATGCATTTAAGAAACAACAAAATCTTTCGAAACATTTTGATATTTTATAAAATAGAAGTTAATGCATTATTCTTTTTAACACAAACACAAAAATTTATTCCTTAAACCATTAACATTAACTTAATAACATTATTATATAAATATAAAACATTCTTAAATTAAAAGAAGTTTTTTGTATCATTAACCACATTTCATTCACCACACTAAGGCCACAGTCATCTACACAGTTGAAGATCATACACTTAACATGGTCCTTATTTGTACAGAAATTTACTTTTTGAACAGATTTTTATGTAGAAAAATGTCATGGGCTATTTTAAATTTAAAAAATAACTTTTTTTTTATTTCTAGAAAAATATTAGTCAAAATTTTGAGCATGTAAAGGAACATGTTTGAACTAACAAAATACAACAAAATGTATTAACTTTTGTACTTTTGATCACTACTGTATTATGCAAAGTTGGAAACTACCCTGCCAAAAAAAAATTTAATAAATTATTTACAACTTTTATATAAATTTTTGTATAGGTAGCACCTATATTCATTAAGATATGTATCTTTAAGAAATTCCAGATAATTTCTGGGTGATTTTTGCTAGAAATAAACAGAATTTACAAGCAAATTTCAGAAACTTATAGAATTATTAGTTGTGTTCAAGAAAATGTTCTAATTTATGAAAAAGAAAATGAATATTACAATATTCAATTACATACGAACTAAGGAAAATAAATCTTTACTGTGCATGTGCAAAACATTTTAATACTTTTCTTCCCTAATTTTGTAGCTCATAATATAGGGGAACTAACAAAAACAATGAATTGAATACTTTGAAAATTCAGAAAAATACAGACATTACAGTAAGCTATAATTCTAAAAACTCCTGTATGTAGTTGGATGATGAGCTTTCCACAAATTGTCATTTTAATCATAAATCAGGGGTAGGTTAAAATGAATAGCAAGTTTTACTAACATATATCTGCAAATAACAATTTAGGTAAATAATAACAACGGTATTTGGAAAACCATTTGCACTCAGCTTATACACTGTCTACCAGTAAGTATTTAGACACCCAGGCAAATGAGGATATTTGTGGTCTTGATCAACGTCACACCTTCTGTACTTAAATATCATGTAGAAAACAGCAACAGTATTTGTCACATACGCCATCAAATTCAGAGCTGTCTGGTTTCAAAAAGGGTGTAATTGTCAGATATCATAGAAATAGCTGATTTTTAAGGGATTATCTATTGAGTTAAACATTCCAAAAATCAACAGTGGCTTTTGTCATTAAAAAGTGGAAGGTGAGTAGATATTGTTGTAATGTGCTTCCAACCTGGCAGACACACGAAAATAAGAGATAGAGACTGACGAGTGTTAACCAAAGAAATTCGGAAAAAACCACACCAAACCAATGTCCCAGATACTATGGGAGTTCCAACAAGCATCTGGGACTGTAGTTTCAATAAATACCATCCACAAGCAAGTACATTTGCCTAGTTTCCATGGTCGTGCTGCCGCGCTTATGCCTTTGATTACAAAATTCAACTATGCTGCTCGGTAGAGGTGCTGCAAGGAACTTCGAAATTGGACCATGAAGGAGTAAAAACAGGTTATCTAGAGCAGCGATACTCAATCTGTGGCACACCGAGTCTTTTTAAGTGGCCCGGTCATGGTACATTGCTCTGAGAAATTTACTTATTTAAAAACATTGTATTAAAAATTTGGTGGGAAATTCTTTGCCAAGAAATCAAATATATCAATTTTGCTTTTGGTGCTATACGAATACGAATTGATATTCTTTTTCTATTTGGAACGGTTGCAGTTAGTGAAAACAAACAGCATAGTAGCGACCTTTTTGTGGGTGGAACTAATTTTTAACTATCTTTCATATCTTGTAAGGGAAAAGTATTCGAAAAAAATAAATCGTTTCAAGACGTTTGGGAGGTGAACTATTTTGTAGTGAAAAATAAACATGGATCAGTTGTTATTTGGTTTGTCACAAAAGTGCTGTATTTAAAAAATACCAATAAACAGGAATCATTCAATGACATTTTTTATCAAAGATCTCTTTCAAGGGGTGATAAATAGGTTTTCTTGAATAATCTTTGCAACAACAATAAAGTGTTTTGTCAGTGGCAGTATCACAGTGGTAACAAAGACATCCTATGAAGTGATGCAGAAATTGTGGAGTGTTTCTTCAATGCTTCTAATTTAGTATTAGTGACAAAAATATAAAATATAAAAAATAATTAAAAAAAGCAAAACAGGAGTTATAATATTTTGATCAATTTTCCACTTTTTAATTTTCTAATGCTATTTTGGTCTTAAAGCAGTTCTCCTCCCCCTCCCCCATTTATTCTCATATTGAGGCCTGCATGAAATAACTAACATATGTATGTGGCCCGCATGAAACAGCTGACATATATATGCGGCCTGGCAGAAAAAAAAGGTAGAGTACCCCCTGATCTAGAGTGATGAATCAAGTTTTAATCTCTACCAGTTGAATGGCCCAGTTTTGATTTGGCATATGTCTAGAAGACAGAACAAAGCTAGTATGTTTGGCGGAGGTGGAACTACGATCTGGGGATGTTTCTAGTGGTATGGTCCGACTCTTGATACCAATTCATGGTAAGCACAACGCCAACTCCCACTCCACTATTCTAGACAACAATTCACTTCCTATGCTATGGAAATTTTATGGGCTCGGTCATTGTTATTTCCAGGATGAGAACGTCACTTATGTTGTGTGATCCACCAAGAATTGGTGTGATGGCAATGGGATAAAAATCTAGACTGGCCTACCCAGAGTCCAGACTTGAATGCATAGAAAACCACTAGGACGAGTTGGATCGCCAAATTAAGGGGTGCAGTAACCGTCCGAAATCGGCGAGAGAGCTTACGTGTCTTCTTCAAGTCGAGTGGACAAAAGTACAACTGTCCATCTCCCAAACACTTAGGCAAAGCATGACTTGGCGAGTTAGGGCTGTAATTGCCTCTGGTGGTGGCTCTACCAACTATTGAATATGAAAAAATTTTGTTTATCATTTTTATCACAGGTGTCCAATTACTCATTGGTAGATAGTGTACTAAAAGATGATTTTATACAATATTAACATAGATTTTTTTAAATAATTATCTGGTTTCAATTTTGCATGTTTTGGGGGTGAGTGAGAGTGAATGTTGGGTTTTATGGCACAAGAGCCAATTTTGGCCAAGCTGCGCTAAACATATTTTCAAATAATTAAAGTATAAAATCGCTAAATAGTTTCATAAAAACAGGTTTAATAATAAAATGTAAAATCTCAAATTTTGTATAAAGTGTCAGTTTTAAAAATAAAGTAAATAGGTTTTAGTGGGGATTTCCCCACCAAGTCCAATAAATAAGATTGAAAAAAGTCATTTCCGACTTTTGGTCGGAGTTAAAAAGCCATATTTCACTTCTTCCTCTTCAATGTTGCATACAAGCATGTCCTGTACAGGTGTGCTTTTCTTTGGTTTATATGGTACCATCTTTATTTCTATTGCGTTAGATATGGTTTCAGGAGAATGCTTTTTTTTGAGGTTTTAAATTTTGGACTGCAATAGATGCAATTTTAAGAAGGTATATTGGATGTGGAAAGGTGAAGGCGAGAGGTACTTGTTTCAGTATATTAAGCTGGAAAATGCTTCCTTCATTTCTTAACAACTTCTTGATCTTTTAAGTATGAAGGAACATTTGTGTTAAATGTAGGAATAGGTGACTGAGAATCTGACATTGTAGGTGCTATTGTAGAAGTGGATGGTAATAGGTGTACATGAGTGGAAGACAATGTGGAAACTGTAGATATAGATGCAGATATATTTTGTTTCCAGGGATGAAACTGGTTGAAGTAATTTTAAAGATGTGCATTTATTTTTGTAATATTTTTATCTGTTTGTGTGGAATTGTTTACAGGTAAGGATTCGGCAGCCTGAACATAGGTTTGAGATAATTGTCAGGCTATTAATTTCCGGGCTTCTACAATTGATATATTTTTGCTAGTTTTAATTGTTTTGGTTTCTTTTTCTATTTTCCATTTTGAACATAGCTTAGAATCAGTGGAATGAGGCTCTGAACAATTAATGTATTTCTGCTCCAGAATGCAATCTGAGGAGGCATGCCCAACAGATGAACATCTAGAGCATGTTAATTGTCAACAGCAGACAGTTTGTGAGTGTCCGAACCTTTGACACTTAAAACAGTGCAAAGGATTCAGATCATAAGGGCAGAGTTTAGAGCTTAAATAATCAGCTTTTATTGATTTGGTGTGGTGCTATTGAAAAATAAAATTAAATGTTTAGTCAGTATAACTATTGTATCCTTTTTTTTTCATTATGATTCTTCTGGCCAGAAAATCCATTGAGAATTTCTGATTCAGGGGTGGTCAACAGGTCAGGTTCAGATATTACACCTCGGCAAGTATTGAGCGATTTACAAGGTCTTATTGTTATGGATGAATCTAGAAAAGTTTTTGCAAGAAGAAAGGACTTTGTTTGCATAGCTGATACAGTTTCAGTAAGCAGATCCCCCGAAACACAATCGTTTTACGCATTTCATTTCTCCACCTATTCCAACAAGGGCTTTATGAACAGCAAAAGGAGACTTTTTGGACATTTCATTATTTCGCAAGAAAATCAATAAAAATCTCACATGCACAGCAACATTATCTATGTTATAGGTAGGTAAAACAAGGCCTTTACCCAAGCCCAGCTGAGCTGGATCCATAAGCATGAACTGGACATCATCCTGGCATGCCTTCACCCACCACAGAGTCCAAAAGAAGGGAGGCAGTGTGCCGGTCATCTGGCAAAAACAAGGCATGGCGCTTACCTGGAGTACACCCAGAATATAGTACTACAGCATCAAGGCGAGGATCTAATGGGTAAACCCGCCACCCTTTACCTGCAGCACTAACCCTACACAACCTCTCTCCAGGGGCACTGAAGAGACATCACTAGCCGAATGACAAGAGCAGCTCACTCCTGCCTCCCATCTACAGCAAAAGAAAACACAAAGATATCCCCAAGACACCATTTTCCTCCTTATGGGACACTTCACACAGCAAACATGCAAGTTGGCAAACCAACAGTGTTAAACAAAAACAAACAAAACTCAAAACAATCGGGGGAAAAATTAAGTATAAATAAAACGAATTTAATGCAACACAAAATGAAAACCAAAATAAGTTATTAATAATGGACAAGTAATCTAAGTATAAAACAAATTAATCCAATTTTACACTTGTGTATAATTAATATATGTTGCAGCTGTGTTCTAGACGTGAAAAGAAGAAAAAAGAAAATTGTATGACAAGAAAGAGGGTCTAAAATAGACAAGGATCACTAGGGTACCCCAGGGTTGTGATACCCGTGTTTACCAAAGAAAGTAAAACCCTTGGGAAAAGGAAAAGATCACTAGGGCACCTCGGAATTGTAACAACCGTACTAATCTCAAGAAGATGAGGCCCCTGAGGGGGCATGCTTTGGGGGAAGTATCTTACTAGAAAGAACTTATGGAAATTTTTATTATAATAAAAAAATAACAAAAAGTATATAAATGAACTTTAAATTACCAAACAAGGCTAGTAAAATCCAAGAAAAGAATGACGACGGCCGCCGTGAATATAAGCATATTGCAGTCAATGAAGATGCCGCAGCACGTCTTACAATAGCTGAACTCACAATAAGGTTTGGGAGAAATGCTTTTAAGAGAACCTGGAAACGATTGAAAAATAGTTCAAATTACATACATTTTTTGTTAAGTTATATAAAAAATAAGAGTGTTATTAAAAGAAGCACAACCTCAAATGCTCTAAACAGCTCATCTGAAAGTATAAGTAGGGGTAAAACCCCACAAGGAATCTTTAAAGACACTTATTAATGCACCACGAGAAAATTATGGTAACTTCTACAGGTTTTTTCTTTTAATGCAATTCAACATATTTTGAAGCCAGAACAAAGTTATATCTCTAGTAATTTTCCTAAACTTACAATTTATGCAGAACAAACAAGTCTTAATTTATAAAATTAAGTACAATGTAAAATACAGAATAATTACAATCAATAAGTGATTAACAAATAAAATAACAAACTAAAAGCTTAATTTTTTTCAACATAACTTTTAAACTATAAATTATACAATATAATTCATTTCATATTTACTGCAAATAAAGACAAATTAAAACTGACAACATAGTATTACCTAAAGCAACATCAAAAATATTCGATATATTAAAGTTAAACTAACTTTTCTTCAAAAGTAAAGATTCTAATATATTCATGACTCTTGATAGTTTTATCATTAATAAAAAGTCACAGAAAAAATTCACATGTTTTAAAAAAAAGTGCATGAAGCACAATTTGCATTTGAATTCCAAATGAATTGCTAACTCTTTACATCATAGCACTGATTCAAAATGTTTATTTTGATTAAAACTTACTTTATGACAACTGTATATCATAAAAATAAAACCAGAATAAGAAAAAAATATAAAGACTGAATCTCGGCAAACACATCCAAAGCAAATATACTAATCAATTATGGCAAAATATTTCAGAATTTTAACATTAAAATTGAATAACAGAGTTAACTGTTATCATTACATATTAATTGTACTTACAATAAATTTTAGTAGTCAATTTTTTTTTATAAATATACAATGAGTGTATGTACATGTTTCTACACATGCACAGAGAAGTTCTCAAACTTATGATAATATTTTGCTTACAGAAATGTAATGGAAATAAAATTCAAAATATTAGATTAATCTAACATTAATTAGTTCTCTGTAAAAAATAAATTATGTCAAAATTCTTGAAATGAATTAAAATTATATAACTAAACACCTAGATCTGATTAAAACTTAACATGCAACACTTTGAAACACTTTATGCAATAAAATGATGCTGAGTTTGTCACATGTTCTTTCTAATAGACAGAGTGAAAAGGTCTCTTATTGTTTAGTGCTTTTTTACCAAGTTATATGGAAAATAACTTTATGAGATGAAAAGATTCAGTAAGATTAAAAATTTCATTTTAATGGAAAACATACTCTGAAATACCTAGTGACTGAAAGGAAAAAAGAAAAAGATATTGATATACCATCAAAAACTGGAAAGAAAGGAATGTGAAAATTTACTGTGGTACAATGCAACATAATTACTTGCATGACAACATTAAAATGATCACAGCAATAAACTGCTTGCAATTTCCAAATTCGTTTTTTAGACACAGATTTCCATGTGCATTAAACAAAATGAAGAATGCAGATTAGAATCTAAATAGTTTATATCTTACAGTGTTTTACAAAAGCCCGAGAAGATAGCCAATTTATTCCATGCAAATCATGATTATCTATTCAGATGCTCAGTGTTCCTTTTTCTTTTTTTCTTTCAAATAGAACACATTTAATAAACTGGATCAGATTAGCAGTGAATTGACAATTCAAAAATTAGTTTGCAATAAATGGTGTATGATTAATTTAGTTTTTGTTTACAAAAATCTGAAACCTGAGGTGAATTTATGTTTATTTGCTAAAAATCATTAGTTTACCGATGGATATTAGAAAACCTCACTTTTCTAGAATAATGAGTCATCAATGAATCAAATAAAAAAGGCAGTTATTTCTATGAAAAATATTTATATTGTGATTGACAGATCAAAAAACAATTATCTTAGTAGTTTAATATCGCATTCAAGTGAGAAAAATAATACTATTAAGAGGGTATCTCACTTTTTGAGTTTCAATGCCATAAGTGGCCCTTTATATATAAGTTCCTTTCCACTGTTCTGAACAATAGTTTTTATTAAGGCCGTATCACACGTACGAGTTTCAAGCAATTTTTCGTCTAATTCGTGCACTTCAGTTGCCATAGTAACGGTTTAGAACAACTTTTTGCTAGGGAGCTCAAAAAGTTGTTCCAAATAAAAGTTGCTTGAAATTCTAGCCAGTAGGGTTCTTAGGCGCCCTACGTCATAAATAAAATGGCGGCTTCGGTTTCGTATAACACATTAGATATGCCGTATAATATTTTAATGGTGTATAATATTTTAACGGCGTTTAATATTTTTTAAATAGGATGGTGCTCCATTTTTGTTTACACCCATCAACAAAAGCGCAAGGAAAATAAAAGAAATAATTTTCGATGTTCGTTTTCCGAAGCAGAAAAATCGGCGAGTAATTTTTCAATGGGGAGATAGAGCGCGGCTGACGTCAGAGCATGTCGTTTTGTTTACGGCAGCCTTTCCCCCTCAGATTAGGCCAAAAATTGGACGAAAAAGTTGCATGGAAAATGTACCGAGTGATACAGCCTTTAGAATCAAGACACATACTTGATCAATGCTAGCCACAAAGCTCACTACATTGGGTACTGGCAATCACATTCTGCATCATTCAGTAGAAACGGCATTCCAAAACATACAACTTTAATATCTTTGAGAATGTTTGGTATAAGATAAATAATTGAAGCAATATGCTGTAACAAACTCTAGACAACATTCTAGAATGCAAGATGACAACGAGACTGATTCGAGTGCCACACCAGGTTATTCTATGATTGTACCCCAAAGAGAGTGGTTGGTAAGCTCCACCACCGAGCAAAGTGTGGGGATTTTGTACTTGCCAAAGGCAGATGTGATGGATGCCAACTTGGCCCATTTTTGACTTTCTCTAAAAAATGTGTAATAATGTAATAACACTCGGAAGATTTATAAATTTTCTAAAATCTGTACAAATTATAATCAAAATTTTTGTATTGTGTGTATGAGTAGTCCTATGTCTTCACATGATTAAATAAACAACTAATATATCAGTGGAGTTTCATCATTGCCTGAGAAATCCACTATGTCAGAATGTGCACACACAAAAAAAAAAAATACATAATGTATTATAAATCAGAAAATACCTTAAAAGAACTAACTTTTGGCTAATTATTTACTTATATATTTTTGGCATTATTCCCTAATGAATAGTTCATAGTTAAAAAGCAATGAAGGAAATGCTAATTATAATATTTGATTAAAGGAAAATATAATTCATACTTAGAATTTTTGTCCTGAATAATATATCATGGTTTTTTTTTGGGGGGGGGGCCAGATCTCTAGATTTTTTCTACTAATTACATATACAGAGCATTTCTGTATATTCAGTGCATTCAAAAGAATTAAAAAAATCCTTACTTTTACTTCCTTATCATTAGCAAACTGGCCAAGCACAGGCATAAGTTTATTGATAGCTAAAGCAAGGGTTTCTTGAACTAATTCTTCATTATTACGCTGGCAAATTTTTGCTAATGCTGGTACTAAATTAACAGTGTACGGCCTATAAAAGAAGAAAAATTTTGCATGTACGTAAAGTTTGATGAAAAATTGTGAAATGTAAAACAAAACATTAGTAAAAATGATATGTACACATAAAAACAAAATAAAAAAGATTAAATAATGCAATTAAATTTTACCTTAAAATACAGCTAGGAAGAATTTCTTCTAAAGATATGATTAATAATTACATTCCAAAATAATAGCCAAGTTTAATGAAAAATATTAGATTAAAATTCATGAATAGAATTTCAAGAACGTATATCTATATACACCTATATATTTTTCAATAACAATCAATTAACTGCTATATTTTTTAGCGTAAAAAAAATCTAAGCAATCTATTTTTAAAAAATATTTTTATTCAGACATATTATCAGTTAACACTTTTTTTTTAATTCAGAATATAAGAAATATATTTATAAATTACATTGGTTTCTAAAGTTATGTTTCATATAAAGTTCTAGAAATAAAAATAATTGTTTCTTTATTATGCTTCTTTCCTAAATGAAATAAGATTCACAAAATCAAAGTGAATAATCCACAAACGTGACTACTTTAAACAAAATCGTAAAAATACAACAGAAAAAAAAACAACTTATGCAGCTACTGGAATATAAATGCAAAATATTCAAGCTAAAAAATTATAATAGTATAAAATAACACTTCTGCCTAAACTGGAGATTGAAAAAAAAAACTATTTAATAATCACATTTATTCTATACTTCATTTCAAAGAGGAGTCAAATTCTTCATTCAAATTCCTAAAGGCCTACTTATAAAAAGATCCAATGTATTCACATTCATACCTTAAAAACACTTCACATACATACACACAGTTACAAATACACATTACAATATATTTAAAAGCAATCAAAATGAAATTCTACATTCTTTAAACAGATGTTTTGAAACAGTTACAATGGTTATATATTAATGATTCCTAGAGGCTTGTACTGCAATTGGAGTATTATAATGTTACCGCTATATATATATTTTTTGAGTCAAAATTATGTTCAAAATTTACATTTCTTGTGGCCTTTTATTTAAAAAGTATGGGAATATTTCACAATAAACTTTAAATTTAGCAAAACTGTTACACTTCTGTTTCAAACCATTTATTGTTCTTAAAAAAATAAAAGCTTAGAAACTTTTTAAAAATAACAGGAAATGTATTAAAAAATTGCCTTTTAACCAATTTTTATCATACATTTATTTTAATGCCACTTATTTATAATAAATGTAAATATAATATAACACTTTAAATTCATTTATAAATATTACACATCTCAATTCATTCGAGCATAAAAAATAAAAATTATAACTTTTAAACACTTAATTTAAGATGCGTTATTTCCTGACTAAAATGATCACTTTTTAAATGAAATTTCACAAAAGCGTATGTACTCATTTGTGAAAAACCAGAGTTTCATAAATTAAATTTTTCTTCCATGCTCAAAAAAACTCCACAAACCTGCATTTTTGAGGCCGCATTAAATGACATATATCACCAAATCTACTAAGAGCAGCTCGAAGGCTACGAGCAGAACTATTTTTCTTAATTTCTTTAAAAAGTTCAACTAAAAGTCTGCCTAGATGGGAATCTAAAAGAGTCTGAAATAAAACAATCAAAAAGAATTAGAAGGTATTACTTTCTAATAACACATTCAAAGTTGAATAAAACTGAAATTTTTAAAAATTTTGCAAAAATTTAAAAGGTTTGGACGAGACGGGGGGGGCGCCCGAAAAGCATAACAGTATATGACATACTGATAACATTATAATTAGTTTAAAGTAACATTTTTTAAATAGAATTAAAACTGTAAGAAATTCATGAAGAAAATTACAATGTAATAAAAAGAGAGAAAAAATAGTTCACTATCCTTAATACTTTTTGGTAAATTTTTTAAGAACAGCACATGACAGTAAACACGTGCCAGTATTTTACAATAGTTAATGGATTAGAAAATGTATTTATATACCATAGAAGAGTCCCAACCACTTTCACAAACTGATTAAAAAAAAAATTCTAATAAGTATAAGTAATATTATTCAATTCATTGAAATTATTAGTTGATCATAAAGACTTCTTCAAACATAAAAACACTGTAATGTACAAACTGAAATTGTGAAAATGATACATTTAAATAAACAGTTATATATTTTTTTTCCCAAAATGTTTTTCCATTGAGAATTTCTTTTCCCATTCATCATCCATAAAAACAAAAACATTTACTCAAATAAATTTGACATTTTAAATCTCATTAGAACTAATTATTTCAACAAAACCAAAATTATATCAAATTAAATGTATAGATTTGGCTTTCCAGTGGTAACATACACACACAACACAAAATAACATTAACAAAAACTATTACTTAAATATTTTAAATTGGTATACAATATAGTTAATAGGCATTAAATTTCATCATATAAATTAATAAGAATAATAATTAATAAAAATTAAAAATAGCTAAACAAATTTTCTGACTTCAAGAGCCATTATGTCACAGTGTTACCAATCGATTAGGTATTACATGGAAAACATGAATTTACTTAATTCAAAAACTACACACTGGTGTTCAAAATTAAGAGAATTTTCAGATTTGGTCGATTAATCTCTAGAACTATTGGAAAGATTTTATTGAAATTCAGTATGTTCATAGAGCTGGTATAATGCAAAAAATGACCATTCAACAGTTATAACATGCACACATGGTCATGTGTAACACTCAACAGAGTTGAAAGGTATGAAACAGCAGTTGCAGAACAGAACAAAAAAATTAGTTAATAGGGAATATGATCCTCTCTTACCAATATAAATGCCTCGCATCATGATTTTATACTGGAAATAGGAGAATTTACGAGTTCCTGTGCTTAATCCTACTCAGTCAGCAACTCTGTTTGCAAACCTTGGATGGCTCTCTGAGAATGTTTGCAAAATAGAATTGCCTTCTCCAGAGTGTCCCAGGTATGCTCTATAGGAATAGGGTCTGGAGATTTCATCGGTCAATCTATCTGATGAACCAGAAAATTGATGACCAAGTGAGTTCTACGCGGCCTCATGTTGTCTACCATTAAAATAAAATCAGAGCCACCTGTACCTATGAAAAGGCAAACGTAGGGCTCCAAGACCTCATCTCTATACCTCACAGCAGTCACAGTGCCTCTTTCAAAGGCACTGAGATGTGTGTGTCTATCTAACATGATGTCTGCCCAGACTCATCAAGCCTCTGCTGTCGTAATGGTCAATTTCTTGGACATTAAAATGCAGGTCCATGGTTTTTCCCCCCATATATTCTTGCTGTACTTTCATATGGGGAGAGAACCAGGGACCATTTCCATAAATTTCACACTCCAAAATGCCCCCAAAATTTTCTGTTGGGTTCAAGCTAAGGCTTTTTCATGGCAACTTAAGATGGACATCATTAGCTCAATACCAGGGTTTTATAGAGCTAAAATTGAGAATAGATGCCCCATTCTGCTTAAATATGTACTCTCTGGATGCTATCAGAGTCACCTCCAGTAATAGATTTTCTGCAAGGATGTCTTGATATATATTCTGGATTCAAATAATTAACTAGTGTTTTCTTTCATTAGCAGGAGAGAACCACTAGAAATCAACACAGATCTCACAACATATTGTAACATAAAAGAAAACTTTTTCTTTAATTTGAAAAACACTGCGTCAATTATTCCCAAAAGCAACACGTTTTTAGCCAATCCTAAGTGATCCATTTAATTCTTTTTATAGTTAGAATTGGTTTCCATTTCATTTTATTTAATTTTACAAGTGGATGTTTTGTTAGAATATTATGAAAAGTTTGGCTGGTGCATGGAAAGTTCAGATCAGTCACAATTTGCAAAGAGGAAAGCTTTTAGTGAGTGGCTCATCTAACAATGGCTCTCATTTGACAAGGAGTCAGTGGCCGCGGTAGCCGAGTGGTATAGGTATCGGAACGTGGCTTGCCTTGTCATGGTTCGAGCCCAGTACCACTAAAGACCCGCCGTGTAGTGCAGCGATGCACGTTAAATCTGTCGAGAGCTGAAACGTCCTCCCGTTGGTGTGGTAGTTAGGAGAGGGGGTGCCAGCTCAGGTGTCGTCCACGTCACTTGACCATGGTTTAAAATTATGTGGTCCGTCGCCAAAAGCCCTCGTGCAGCTGAACAGTGCGACGTTAATATTCAATCAATCAATTGACAAGGAGTCAATGCAGACAGATAACCCCTGTATTCTTTAATTTTACATAATTATCACAATTTCTTTAAGTTATATACCATATTCTTAGTTTTGCATAATCTTTTAGCTATTTAAACAAATTCTTTAAGTGAGTGAGTGGGTGAATATTTGCACTATTCAGCTACTCTAGGGCTTTTGGCGATGGACCTCATAATTTTGAACCATGGTCAAGTGACGAGGAAGACACCTGAGCTGGCACCTCCTCTCCTAACTACCATACCACACCAACAGGAGGACGTTTAAGTTCTTGATAGATTTAACGTGTATTGCTCCCCTATACAGCACGTCTTCAGCTATACTGGGTTCGAACTCATGACATGCCTACCACAAGTCCAATTCTTTGACCACTATGCTACCACGGCCACACAACATTCTTTAAAATTATGAATCTTTTCTTGTTCAATCAATGTTAATCATTTTCACAATAACAATTTCCCCCTGGCATGCGAGTGATTTGTTAAAGCAGGTTCACAGCTTGAATATTAAAAAACTCGCAGAAAATAAATAAAAACAATACATGCTATAAAATAGAAGTTAGCTTTGTTACTAAAAAAAATTTTCTTTTGCTTGTTTAAAAAAAATGAAATTTCAAATTAAAAAAACTAATTACTTTCATAGGAGCAGTTAAAATGTCATTTTCTGCACCATGTTTAATTTTGTATAAAACACAGATGCATAGCTGTGAAAACAAATATTTTCCCCAAGCCTTACTGTTTCCAGCACTGTGGTATATATAATACTGTGTGTTTTATAGATATACCTACTTAAGTTATAACTATAACAAATATAAGTTCAAGTATTACTTTTATGGTTCTATTGAGGCATTCATCAGCCATCAATCGAACATCTGAGTTTTCATCATCACAACAAAGCAAAAATGTATCCATAGCTAGACCTAATACTTTTGGAAAATCTGCAGAAGACCTAAGTACAAGGAAAAAAAAAAGATTTTAAAATGTCATTAACTTAGATTTGAACAAAAATCACAGTCAATGTATTTAGTTAACAAAAAAATATGAAATGAAATATCACATTTATAATAATTAAAATAAGCATAAAAGGTTTAGAGATAATAACCTTACCTTTGTCAAAAACAAAAAAGATGAATTCAAAAGCAAATAATTAACCACTATTTCAGTTTCTAAAACTAATTTTTAAAAATTAACTCTGTAAAATTATATACATAAACAATTATTCATTAAATGATTTTGTTTCAATAATTCACACATGGAAAATATAAAATGAGTAAAAAGTACATATCAATATTGAAGGATGAAATCAATATTTAACAAGAAATTGTAATTTTCAGTGTACCTAATATGTACATTTAAAAAATATATATATACTAATAAAAAACATCAGAAGAAATGAACCAATGTTTCTGAATAATAAAACATTAATAAATTAAAACTCAAGTTCTAATGTAGAAAAATGAGAGCATCACATACAATCAAAACAACTGCGGTAAAAACAAGATAACCTAAGAAAGTAATTAGATGAATGAGGGGTGTCCTGAAACAAAGTACCGTTTTGTTCTACTACAACCGCAGTGGTAGCATGGGAGTTCAAACCCTGTGCCCATGTGTCCCTGGTTGATTGTCAATAGAGTGATGCCATTACAGCCAGATTGTTTTGTTTTTACACATGTTAGTTAGCATTCAAAATGTTTAAAACAATTGTGAAGTGCGTTCTGTAACCTGTTTTTGAATGGAAGATATGTTAAGACAGTTAAAATTCATCATCAACTTGTGGAAGCCTATGATGAAAATGTAATGAGGGATGAAATTGAGAGAAAGTGGATTCAACAATTCAATGATGGGCACATCAAGATGCATGGCAAAGCACAGAGTGGGTGGCATTCTGTTGTCAATGATGGTTTGGTTGAAAAAGTAAATGAGAAAATTCGTGAAAAAAGACGGTTCACAATAAAATATTGTTCAGCAATGGCTCTCTTCACTGATGGCATCTTTCTTTGAAGAGTATATAGACAATTTGTTATCCTGATATTAAAAATTTCTGAAAAATGGAGGTAACTATGTAGAATAATAGTTTCCAACATGCTCTTTTATGTAAAAATAAACTTTGTTTTGAAGAAAAAGATTTTTTTTATGAGAGTTTTTCCAAAACGGTACTTAGTTTCCGGACATGCCTTGTATAATTCTAAAAATGACAATATTCATGTACACATTTTCAAATAACACAACAATTCTACATTTTGTAGTTCTCCAGAAATAATAATCATTGTAATAAAATATAATTCATCACAATAACCATTTGATAAAGCTTTTGTGAAAAAATTGTTCAATGAATGATACCTGCACAAACACACACACATTTGTCACTAAAATATATACTAAATTACCATATTACATAAAAAAAAATTTTTAAAAAGGCTTTTTTACATGAAAAAGAGTCATATTTTTTGTAAATACTTAAATACAATAATTACCTGCAAACAAAGTCACTGCTTTTCAGAAAATGAAATATAGTAATTGCATACACATTTAGAATTAATACTTTATAATTTATATAATTAAATGTCTTATATATACAAGGACTGTCTATTTCATAATTACATTTACATATTATTCATCTACAAAACCCATACACACTTTCTAAATGCATAATTATTTCAAATATTGAAACTTATTTCTCCTCCACAAGTCAAAATGGAATTAGGATACAGAGGGGTTATTATATAATGTGACCCCCTCTAATTCAAATATAAACCCAAGATTCCTTCAATGTATACATAACCACATTTTAAGTAGTTTAAAAAATACTTCTTAATGAAAATGACTACGAACAAGTGAAAAAAATATATGTATTAATGTATATGTATATAATGTATTAAAAGCTATTATAAAATATTTTGAAAGGAAATCGGAGACAGAAGCAATGCTGTATTCCGGGGGTCGGCAAAGCGCAGTTCACGAGCCGCATGAGGCTCTTTGCATAGTTCCTCTCTCTATATATAATTAAAAAAATTATTACATACGCTAAAAATTGTTTTCTTTTACAATTATCTATTGAAAGAATTCTCCATTTACATATTTGTTTAAACATCTGAATGTCTTAAAACAGTTGTTCCTGTATTAAATTGTTTTCCATTTTACAAAATTTATCCAGAATCATTGAAAACATTACAATTAGCCCTAAAGCAGTAGAAGTCATATTGACTGGTAAAAATGCCACAAATTGAATGAGTGAGTGAGTTCTGAAGTTATGGTAACTTGGAGTGGATGGAGAGCTTTATTATCCACTCATCATAATAAGTTGAACAGAGAATAATTTGTTAAAGTTACATAATAATAGATAGCAGTCCACATTGAGTGCAGGGCAACAATACTGGTGGAGAGGTGAGTAGGAAATCACTCTCCCAGTTGATTTAGTTTCTGTTTCGTTTTCGTAGCAAAGCGAAGAGAAAATGACGTCACATCTCCATGACAACAAAGCCTGTCTTTCAACTGGCATCCACATCTCGACAGAATGAGGAAAGAAGGGATGAATTTTTTTAATAACAAGGAGCAAGAGAATATTATTTTTAAGTCTGTTACTCGTTACCTCTTAAATTAGTATGTGCGGTTATTGAAGGGAAATATTAAATAAGCACTTGGAAAAAAAGTAAGAAAGGTAGAGGAATTTGAATTTAGATCATGAGGGGTGAAGTTGCCACACTAAACGCGTGCAAAAGCTTGCATGGCGGGAAGGGCGGAATAAATAGAGTGAGTGAAGTCTTGCAAAAGAAAACAACTAGTGTAACAATAAAACATATGAAAAAAGTGTTTTTTTTTATGTATAAGAATTATCTTATTCGTATCAAGGCATTCTCACCCTTTTCAGAGCTGGAAAGAGTTGATACGAGTGGTTAAGAAATGCTCTAGGTCTCTTAGAAGAGCTAGGTATAGAATTGTCATAAGCCGGGATTTCCCTGATAGATTCATTTGGAATCTGTGGTAACCGGTTGAAGAAATGTCCTGATTGTTTTTTGATGAAATCAAGAAGTGACGGAACATTAAGATCTTTTTGCAAGACTTCGTTCCTGACAAATCAAGGTGCTTTAGCTGCTCTATGCAAATGAATGTTTTGAAAAGTGTGCAATCTTTTCAGGTGAGTAACTGCAGCACCTGCCCAGATGAGAGAAGCGTACAGCATGATGCGGCAAAGAATGGCTTTGTATAACAGAACCTTGAGCCTTAATGCGAGCTTGCACTTGGGATAAATCAAGCTATTTAAAGTGCTTCTTATTCCAGTCGCCTTTTTTGAGGGCGGAACGGATATGCTTGGCAAAGTTTATAATTTAGCTTCAAATATTAGCCCTAGGTACTTATACTCAGTAACCCAGGAGACAGGCTGATTAAAAATGTTGACATGTGGAAGGTTTCCGATGCTCCGCTGTCTCGTAAAGAGGAGGCATGTGCTTTTAGATGCATTAACCTTTATTTTCCAGTCGTTAAGCCAGGTTTGGAGATGAATGACAAAATTTTGTAGCCGCTCAATGATATTGCGGTTACAAGTGTTTTGAATGAAAATGGCAGTATCGCCCACGTACATCGCTAAGTGGACTTCGGCAGCCTTCGGAATACCGATGATGTATAAATTAAAGAGCTTGGGCCCTAATAAAGATCCTTGTGGTACCCCACTGAAAATTGGACGCGGGGTGGAGACTGTTTTCAACTCTTACCCTAAATTCACGGGAGTTTAAGTAGGAGTGTATAATTTTGATGAGTTGGTCCGAAAATCCAATTCGCATCATCTTGGATAGCAAGCCATCATGCCAAATTTTTCCAAAGGCTTTGGTTATGTTCACAAAAAGCATACCCATGGCCTGGTTATTTTGAAAGCCGATATGAATCAGCTTAGTAACTCTAAGTAACTGGGTTACTGTGGAGCACTGTGTGAAAAAGCCATGCTGTTCAGGAATAATAATATTCCTGGCTATGCAGTGCTGATTAAGGCGATTCAAAAGAACAAATTCGTACGCTTTGCTCAAGCTACTGAGTAGCGAGATTGGACGGTAATTTTGAGGTCGAGCATCATCAGAATTGAGTTTTAAGTATGGGGATCACCACGGCAGTTTTCCAAATTCTTAGGGAAATGGCAATTCTCCATTAATAAATTGAACAGCATGACAATAAATAAATTAAAAGTAAAAATCTTTTTTTTAAAAAAAACAAGCTTTTATTTAAATGCGCTAAAAAGAATAAAATAAACTTTTCTTTTAAAACTTTTTTTACTATCATCAACTTATAATGTCATTACACAATTTATAATATAAAAGCTTGTCGCGAGATTTAAGTACTCGTATTTACTTAGTTTGAAAATTTAAAAAATTAAAATCAATCAGATCAAGTTATTTAATTTACTTGTTTATCTACACAGGTAAATCTCGCGACAAGCTTTTATATTATAAATTGTGTAATGACGTTATAAGTTGATAAGTAAAATTTTAAAAGAAAAAAAAGTTTATTTTATTCTTTTTGGCGCATTTAAATAAAAGCATGTTTTCAAAAAAAGTTTTTTTTTACTTTTTAGTTATTGCTGGGTAGGCTTCTCAGCCTGTTCATCTCATTTAACGCATCTTTGTTGCAAGGCCGTTTGCCAGTTAATTTTGAATAGTCTAGCTCAGGGGTACTCCACCTTTTTCCCGCCAGGCCACATACAAATCATAGATATTTCACTCGGGCCGCAACAAGAGGATAATGGAGGAGGGGGGATAAACACTGTAAGACCAAAACAACATTGGACAAAGCAATATTAATCAAAACATTAAAACTTTTTTTTGTTGCTTTTATTATAATACTATATTAAAAACGAAAAACGCAAAAAAGAAAAAAAAAAAATAAAGAAATAAATTTAAATCCGTTATTTTAAACCAATTTTTTCAATCTTTGTACAGAGAGAGAGAATTTGGATAATACTATTCTATAAAAGAAAATAAAGTTTCGAGCGATTATCTTTAAAAATGACGAAGTTATTAAATACTTAATTAGAAATTTGAGTATTTTTTGAAAAATCGTAAAAAAAAAGTTTTCGGTATTTTATTTTTTAAATGACTGATTCTAAAAGAAAAATACCTGGACTTTTTTAGCGCAGAATATCGATTCATTAACACGAAAAAAAAATTCATACGAAACGATTTAGAAATCATTTTCATAAAAACGCATCGATTTTGACTCATTTTAGAAAAAGTCGCAAAAAATAGAAAATATCATTATTTTTTAAAAAGAATTATACTGTATCGTGGAAAAATAAATTATCTTTCCGATCATGTAAATTTTTTGTCTGAGTTTTATAGAAAAAATTAGATGGTTTTTTTAAAAACGTCGAAAAATCGGAACTTCTTTAAGCTCAATCCGATAAGCTGATCGAAAGAATAAAAAGCCAACAGGAGTAAAACAATTATGCGTTTTAAGGTTTTTAATTAATATCTTTTTAACTAAATGCAATATCGGAATATAAATGGTCAAAACATGCATTGTAATCCAAACTAAACGTGTAAACAAAATTTCAGCTCAATCGGTTGAAGACATCAGCTTCAAAATTGAGGTGCAAGATTCCACCCGAACAAATTACATTGCAAGTTAAATAAAAGCTTGTAAAAGAACGAATTTGAGAGAGAGATTTTTAACTCTTAACTTCGCACTATTGCATTTCTGCAACATATGATTTATTTTAATTTAACATACTCAATATTTTTTTAATTACCTACAAATCACTTATTTAAGAAAAAAAAAGATTACTGCAATGAAATACATGGTAATTTTGTCACTAGATGTGTGTGGAAGTACATTTTTTCCAGATATCACAACAATTATAAAAATCTCTGATGCCTCAAGAACTGTGTTTTTGCTATAAAAAGAATCCATTATATTTTATGCTTCCTCTTGTTTATTGACGAAATAAATTACCAGGTAAGAAATTTAAACATTTTATGATGAATAATTAAATCCTCATATAAAAAAAGTTTTGTAATTTATAGCACTACTGCGCAATGTTGCACTTCTGCAACAAACAAAAAAAATGACTGAAATTCAATTTAAAACTGCTTATTTTTTTTTTCTTCCATATTTTCCCCTTTTATTATTACTTGAGACTAGCTGATATAATTTTTTCACAGAAATTTAAAAAATTGCGAAGTTAAGGGTTAAGGATGCAATTTGTAATTGAATCCAATCTAGGAGATTTATTGATCTTAAGTTTTCTAATATATTCCTGTTTTTTTCCCCAGGTCTAGACAGGTAGGAGCGTCCAGGAATCTTAATTTTCCTTTGTGTATGAGCTGTAAAACGTTCGTTTTCAGCTTCAGTGTTGGGTTCGAACTGTTTTTGAAGGCTGTCGGCAATCACTTCCGCCTTCTCCAGAGGGTCATTTGCTAAACTGCCAAGTGCGCTCTTTAGAGGGGGAGGGGATATTTTGAGGCGGTTTTTTTTGAATAGGGAGATTTTCCTCCAAAGAGTGCCTGTCTCCAGTGTAAGTGTCGCTGTGTTAAATTCCCAACGAAATTGGGAAAAGTGTCGAATGTCTTTCGTGACCTCGAGACTGAGTGTTTGGAACTCGGATTTCAAAGTAGGACCTCTTATACGTTGCCAAAATTTCCGAACACAAAATCTGTGGTGAATTTTAGCTTTAAATTTGGAGGCGAGTTTTAATGGCGGATGTTTAAATTTGGTTTTAAAGCTTCCACAAGAGCTTCGGAGATATTTTCTCCAAGCCGTCCAATTGCAATTTCTAGGTTGTCATTTCTGGAGGAAGGAAGGATGGGAAGTAGTTTATTATTTATAAGAAATTTAAAGTTCTCCCCCAATTGGTGCAGAGTTTATCCGGAATTTTTGATTAGAACAGAGCCAGTATATAGAGTACGAATGACCGGTAGATGATCTGATTCCAGATCACATCTATAACTCTAATATCATGATTGAAGTAGACATTTTTAAGAACTGCTGGATCAATAATAGAATGTGTGTAGGAGTGTGCGGTGCTACAATACTCACATTCAGTTTATTATTAACAATTTTGCGGAAAGCGTAGCCAAATGCATTTGATCTAGCGTTATTCCACACACGATGCGCGGCATTTAAGTCTCCGGCAATGATAATATTTTGGCCAGAATTAAGAATTTTGAGAAAATCTTTATCAGGGAATTTTCAGGAATTCCGGAGTGTTTCGAGTGTACGCTGAAACAATTCGGATGGGAGGGGGGGGGCCCATTATTAAATTTAATTTCGATTGCGGCTGCATCCATATACTGCAGAGACGGTAATGACTCTGCTATGACAGTAATTATTTTTGCAGTAAATAGCGGTTCCTCCATCTGTTCGAGTACTCGGAAAATTAATTCTGTCGTCTTTATGAAGACGATGATTCGCAATAAGTGGATCTAGATCAGGTTGTAGTTTCGTTTCTTGAACTAACAGCAGATCAGGGTTCCGTTCTGATACAAAGTCGCGGACTTCCCAAATTTTGAGTCGAAGTCCGTTCGCATTCCAGAAGCAAATCGACAAAGATTGCACGTTGGAATTGAATGTTAGGCTGTGAGCTTGGGGCGCAATTGTGCCCTTGTACTATTGCTACAAACTCTTCAAAAATTAAGCAGGCTTTCTCATTAGCATCATTTAGATTTTTTAAGCCAAGTAGAGCCTGCCGAAATGCTTTTGCTAGTAAATTTTGGTCTACTCCTGCATCATTGGAAATGAACAAAACAGAGCAGAAAAGGGCCGAAAAATTTTGATCATTATTATTACTTTTATTTTTCCTTGGTTGGCTTGCCGGAATTTATCCCCAGACAACTTTGGAGTAAGGTAGTTTAGGGTCTGTGGTGCGGTAACTTTGAGGAAAACGAGGTTGATTATTATTTTTCAAATTTTGTGACGAGGGAGTCACCTCCGGTGCAGTATTTTTATTCCTTTGATTAGTGTTTTTGTTGGAGGGTTTCGTATTATTATTTTTATATTTTCACCTTTGTTTTGGTGATTTGGAACCTTTTTGCTTTTTGGAAAACGCGGACATTGCCTCCAATCAGCTGCGTGCTCTCCACCGCAATTTTCGTGCCTGAAATATGTGGCAAGCTTTCTATATTCCTCCTCGCTTTGGACAGTAATTCTCAGGAAACGCCATGATAATTTACTTTGAAGCGTGGGGGCAAGGCTACGTGCGAAAACCATAAGGTCGGTCCAATCCGGAATTGGCTGGATAAAGAAGGGCGGGAATTTTAACCCTAGAAGTGACAGCCGCAGCTGCTTGTTCCGGATCAACTTCAATCTCCCCCCTCCTCAAAAGTGTTGGAAAGGATAGTGGGAGGGGCTAATGGGGCAGAGATATTTGTCTATACCGTCAATATGGCGGCAGGGGATGAAAGAAAAGGCTTACCATTAGGCTTAGCGGCCTGTTTCTTCGATGGTAATCTGAATCCATCCTCGTCAACTGATGCCCTCTTAACCAGTGATTTGGAAACATTGCTTGTATTGTTCGAAGTATTATTTTCGGCAGGAGCAGCTGCCTTCTTTCACTTTGAAGTGATCCTAGCAACTATTTTGCCTAGGGCCGTCTGGTTCAGCGGGGCGCTAAAAAGCGAGACATTTAGAGGGTCTCTAACAGTAATAAGTTTGTTGTAGATGGTATCGAGTTCGCCTTAGAAGTGGCTGTACTCGTTTCGTGTGGATGGAATGATGGCGAGCTTGCGTGCACCAGCTGCATAAGCCGCTCGGAGTATGAGCAGCTGAGATATTGCCGCAGCATTGCCAGCGATAAATTCCTCGGTCAGTCGTTCGCTTGGTGGCGCGAGAGGCGATTTGCCATTTTGTACATGGTCATTGGAAGCGGCAGCTTCCTCTGATACAGGGTTATTTTTCATGATCAAAAGAATGTCCGTGAGTTAGATCCAGGTCGTAATCAGATGGGGGAAGTCAGTATAGAATTTGTGTGCTCAGTCGCACACAGCAAAGTGTAGGAAAAGCAGGGACGTCAGCTCAGTGACTTCCGCTCGAATCCAAATAAAAAAAAAATTGCTAAAGGAGAACAAGCCGACTCGCCAGTTAATGAGCGGCGAAGAGGGAAGCGAAGGCTGCGGCAAGAAGAAAAGCTGATCTTCCGATGCCGAAGAGCTTGAGAAAAACGACCTCTCTTCGTGAAGGTTATACCTCGAATCTAATGGAGTTCATGGAGCAAGAGCCGATTTCAGCTACGATACGCCAAACAATTGTTAAAATTTTAAAACACATTATACCCTATCTAAAAATGTTGACACACAAATTCTGTAGCAGAAGGTATAAAATATCACACACACACAAATTACACATATAAAAATAAAACTCATAAGATAAAAGCGAACAAATTTTGGTGGGGGACACCCCCGCCAAGTCAGATAGGGTAAAAATAGATCATTGAAAAAGCGAAATAAAAATCGAAATAAGGCGTTTAACATAGATATAAAAATTGCTAATAACTAGTTAAAAGTTTTAAAACAATATAAGTTATAAAAGTAAAAAAGAAAAACAATTACTTTATGTCGTATCTAACCCGTGTGGGTGTTATAGCGAATATTCAATACTTTTCAATGGAACATCGGGCAAAACGTATTCATTCTCATCAAAAACAATCATATCTTCATCTGATGTATCCTGTAGGGGTGCGCTTTTCCGAGGCTTGTGGGGTGCCATTTTCTTCCTTTCTATTTTATGTTTATTTGTTGATTTTACAAAAAAAAAAAAAAAAATTATACGATTTTTTTGTCTTGTTTTAAATCCCGAAATCGCCTGAATATCGGATTTGGAACTTAATAGCAAAATGTTTGTTTCACGCAATAAGAACATATATTGGATGTGATTGATAGGGGTAAACAGATTATTGGCTGTGGAAGGAGCATCAGACATAGGAATAGGTGGCTGCGACTCTGATATTGTAGCTGCTACTGAAGATGTGAACGGCAATAGGTGTGCTTGAGTTGAAGATGATGTGGAAACTACAGGGACACAGGAAGATATTTTTGGTACCGGTTCAAGTAATTTTAACCCGTTACCGCACCCAGTGATCTATTTATAGATCACCTCACACTCAGAACTCCCAGTGAAAACGATATTTTTTAATCACTTCGTATTGTCATTGGCTGGTTTCCTTATACATGTGGCTACACCCCCAAATGATATTTGAAGCATTCTTTCCCAGAGCAGTCCAGCAGCTAGCGTCTGATGCTCGCCATTTTGAAGCTTCAAAGTGCAGATTTCGATTTTGTATCCAACAGAAAAAAAATTAAAAGTAAGTTTAACTTTTTTATGTGTTTTACATTTTCAATACCTTTTTAATTATTCTGGCTTATTTATATTAGAAAAATAACTGTTTTTATTATTAAAATGTAAGTTTAAACATGCTGATCTATAAATAGATCGCTGGGCGTTAGTGGTAATTAATATAATTTTTACCCCGTTTCATATCTTCCAGAACGTCTCGGCGTAAAGTGTTTCACACCGCCGAAGAAGCGTTAGAATATGTTTCCTCAGGAAATAGAGTCTGATATAATTGCTTTACTGCCTTATGTGGATGAGCTAACTGACGAAGAATATTTTAGTAACGATGAAATGACTACTCCATCGGTAAAAGATCAGTCAGGTAATGTAGAAATTTGTGTACCCATGGAAGAAATAGAAAAGAACAATATGAATCGATAGACATAAGCGATGACGGCCCTAATAGTACGGAGCAAATGCCATCTAGCGCCAGTAATGCCGTGGTTCTTATGATTACTGTTTCGAAGAAAAGAACGAAATAACTATAGTTAAATGGAAAGATAACAAGTGTGTAACAACAGTGACAAACTTTGATTACATACAGCCTTTGATCCAAGTTTCAAGGCATCAAAAAGTTTGAAAGAAAAATCTCAAATTTTGCAACCTAATACTATTCACTAGTATAACAAAAATATGGGTAGAGTCGACCAGCATGACTGGCTCTTAGAAAAACACACAATTCAGATCCGTGGCAAAAAATGGTACTGGCCAATCTTTACTAGAGTTATCGACTTGGCTATCGTAAATACGTATATTCTGTATACGTATATTCTGTTCAATTTAACAAATTATGAAAAGAAAAGTATAAAAGACATACGAAGATATATCGCCGTTGCGTACCTCAAACGGGGAAAAAATTCTAAGAAAAGCATTGGAAGACCTCTGATGATGTCATCAATATCAAACGTAATAGACTGTGCGTTTAGATAGAAAAGACCATGTTATAGGAAAAAGACAAAACCAAAGATGCCAGTTTCAAAAATGTAAGGGTAGACCTCTCTTACGTTTTGTACAAAATGTAATGTAACCCTATGTCTGAAATGTTTTCCATGATATCAATTTAACTTTTACAAATTGGATGCATAAAATTATAACTAAGTTTAGATCAGTAAAATAATATATATATATTTTCTCTTTTAAATCACATTAATTGCTTTTAAATTCACAAAAGTTTAATTCCCCCCCCCTAAATTTGTAATTCTTTAAATATAAAACCACAGGAAAGTTACTTGGTCTTTTACTACCATACGCGCCCAGCGATCTATTTATAGAGCACCTATTATCTCAGCTGCTAATTACGGAAAATGGATACAACTTCATGATTACTCTATTTATGATATATGAACTGTTAAAAAATTAAACTTATTTAAAAATATTTTTCAAAAATTTCGATTTTAAAATAATTTGGGCGTTAACGGGTTAAAGACGGACATATTATTTTTGTAATCTTTTCATCTCTCTCTGTTTGTGTAGCTGTGGATATTGAAGATTCAACAGTCTTGGCATACGCTTGCGATTTCTGTGGGACTATTAATTTTCATGCTTTTAAATAAGATATATTTTTTTATTAGTTTTGATTTCCTGTATTTGTTTCTCAATTTTCCATTTTGGGCATAGTTTTGAATAAGATGAATGGGTTTATGAACAGTTAAAACATTTTGGCTCTAGACTGCAATCCGTGGATGTATGCCCAACAGAAGCACATCTGGAGCACGTTAAATTTCCGCGACAGGCAGTTTGTGAGTGTCCGAACCTTTGGTACTTGAAAAAAAACAAAGGATTCGGAATATATGGACGTAAGTAGCAGTTTAAATAACCAGCTTTTATAATTTTGGAGAGTGTAAGGTTAATGAATAATAAAATTAAACGTTCAGTTGGTATAATTACTGCATCCTTTTTAATTAGGTTTCTTCTAACCTGAATCACATCCTGCTCAGATAATTGACATCGAAGATTTCTACTTCAGGTACTACTTTCAGGTCAGGTTCATAAATGACACCGCGGCAAGAATTACGCGATTTATGTGGACTTATCATAACAGAGAAATTGAGAAAAGATTTTGCAAGTAGAAATGATTTAGTTTCAACTGCAGAGCTGGTTTCAACAAGTAGATAATCGGATCGCAACTTTTACACATATTTTGGTTCACCACCTATTCCTATGAAAGTTTTATGTCTTGCAAAAGGCAATTTGGTAGAAATCTCATTATTCGGCAAAGAAATCAATAAAAAACTTGCATTCGCTGCAATTGTATCTATGTTAATATTGGGTAAAACGAGGCCTTTACCCGGGCACTGGATATTTGGATCCATGAGAAATAAGTGGCCTTCATCCTGGAGTGCCTATACCCACCACGGAGTCTAACAAGGAAGGCAGTGTACAGGTCAACAGCAAAAACCAGACACGGCGCTTTCCTAGAGTACACCAAGGATATAGCACTACAGCATCAAGGTGGGGATCCGACGGGAAAACCCGACATCTCTTATCTGCAGCACTAGCTCAATAGCAATGTTTCTCCGGAGACTCCAAAAAGACTTATCACCAGCCAATTGACAGAAGCGGACTCACTCCCACCTCCCGTTTACAGCGAAGCGTGGTATCCTCAAAACACCATTTTCCTCCTTACGGGACGCCGCACAAGCGGGTTGGCAAACCAACGGTGTTAGTAAAGAACAAATAAGCAATACGAGAATCGAAATAGGGAAAAAAATTAAGAAAAAATGAAACTAAATTAATGAAATACAAAAATGGAAACTAAAATACGTTATTATTCATTACAAATAAGTAATTTAATAAATTCTGTAATTTTATACATATATTTTAAAAAATATATTTCTGTTTTCTGGTCCGGAAAAGAAAGAAAGGAGAAAATGAGAATAACAAGAGAGAGGGTCGAAAACAGAAGGATCGCTCAGTACCCCGGGGGTGTGTCATCCGTGTTTACCAAAGGCAGTAAACCCCTTGGGCAAAGGAAAAGATCACTAGCGCACATCGGGATTGTGACACCCGTAATCTAAAGGTGATAAGCCCCCTGAGGAGAGCCACAATTTGAAGACACGTTTCAAAGTAATTTCCAGTAACGTTTACTTATTTGCATATATCGGTTCAAGAGTACTCATGATTGGATAAGAAACACACTTAAATCTTCAAAAGATATTTAAAAAAATGCATATTTGTTGGTATGCTTAAAGATTAATAAAAAAAAGAGTTGAAATGACTTTTTATGAAAGAACAACTAAAGTCAATTTCAATTATTAGTGTAAACATGAAAAATTCAAAACAAAGCACTCACGGTATTTATAGCAAGGAAAGTTTTTCACGAAACTTGAAAATTTAATTCCCAACACACATTACGTGTTAACACACACACAATAATTGTTCTAACTCTGAGACACGGGAGGTGTCGATTTAAGATCGTTTCGGGCCCTGGGCGCAGAAGATTTCCTTGCATTGGAAGGTCGAAATTTATAACCAAATAATCTGGTTAAGACCAGCTTATCTGGGCCTTCGGGCGCCCACCCCAAGCACCCAATGGATAAACCGGCACTGGTCACAGGAATAAAAATATCTTCGATGTTTTTAGTTTTTGAAGGAATAAAAAATGCTACTTCGCTTTATAAGTTATAAAAAAAATATTAACTAGAGCACAACAGATTTGATCATAATCACTACCAGAGTACACCCTCCTGCCCACGCGTATGCATATAAATGGCATATAATATTATTGGTATCTCAGTTACCTTGTTTCGCGTACAACTTTGCTCTTTTCTATGGCGTGAAGTGAGAATCTATTTAAGGTTTATTCCACGCCATATAAATAGTAAAAATGAATGATAAAAAAAGGTTAAGCATATTTTTAATTTACAGCATTATATAGAGTATTATAAGAATTACTAATTACTTAGGTTGAAACATGGAAATTGAATAAAGGGAAGCACGTCTTTCCTCGTGCGAGTCAGAGAGAGAAGTTAGAACGAGTGTCCGTTCATATCAGTTCACTTCTCCTGCTCGCCGGTTGGTTCCAGTTAAGAGGAATTAGGTGGGTGCCGAAGCACGCCACATTTTCTACCTCGGAAATTTGCCGACCCCTGCCCTATTTTTTAAAATTATAGCCGAAAATAACGGCCACATTATATCCATAAAAACGCGACTGGAAAATGCAAAATTCACATTTAGCCCTTAACTAGTTACAAAACTAAAAGTATTCGTAAAACTTGACAGATTTTTAGAATAAAGCACAAATTGCTTCAGAAATTATTAGCTATAAAATGGCCGCAGCCGCCATCCTTTATGTCAACTCGAGAGCTTATTTAAGATTCTTTATAATAATAGAATAGGATGGGGGAGTTAATTAAGATATTTGTGTTAAATATAGATCCAGTGTGCCCATTTTTTTTCCCAACAGTTTCTACTCTATATCTGTTTTAAGAGTTCAACTTAGTAAAAATAAAATAATCTTGAATACAGTAGAAAATCCCCCCCCCCCCTATACAGGAGAGGGCTATTATTTTGGCCACATAGTGGAGGCGGAGGGTACCGGAAGGCCGCACCTTTTTAAAACAATTGCATTCATCTGTTAACTATGCGTCTCACAAAAGGTATAAGTTGTTCCATAAAAATCAAAGAATATAAGTTAAATAAAATAGTGGCAGTTTTATTAAATTGATTTGTGCTAATTTCATATCTGTAGCTGCAAGCATATTTAATTTTAGAATCAATTTAATGAAACCAATGTAATCTATCACACTTTTCTACAATATTTTTTGAAATCAGGAGTGACATTGCTTGTTGAAATTCTCATCACAGCCGGCAAATTCATGTTAGCCAACTCTTGCATCTATATTTACTCCTGTTGAACTCCAAACAAGAAAAATTTTGCTCACAAATATATGGCGACTCAAATGTAGAGAACTATCAATTTGGTTTTCTGATTGTCTAGGCCAAGGGTGGCAGATTTTTAAAGAGTATGGACTATTTCTAATTGTTTCAATGTTTTGCGGTCCACCTAGTAACGTAGATGTAGTGAACTAAAAGAAAATCTACAATACAGTTGGACATTTATTTTACGAACCTCTATCTTGTGAATTTTTCTATTTAGTGAACTTTTTCCAGTAACCAAGAACATTTTACGATTTTCTTCGTAAAATAACTTCCAAATAGGGAAGTGTAATTTCTATTTAACAAAATTTATTCTAGTGATTCGATTTTTTCCCTTTCTGTATATTTAAAATATTTCTGGACCTTCATATGATGAAATGATTATTAGATCTTAGTGAAGGCGGTCACCCCAAATTGTCTTGGCGGTCCACCGGTCGATTGCAATCGACTTATTGCTCACCTCGGGTCTAGGCGAACCACAAAAAAAAAAAAAAACACCCCTCTTTGCGTACCGCTATTTGCCCACCCTACCCTTATATTATATATTTCTATAAACCTTTTAACCTGCAGTTGAATACAAATGTAAGGAAATGAGTATTTTCAGACATACACACACAACTTCGTTTAATAACGTAATAAAGACTGTTAGCGCATCCACGAACTTATGTAGTATTGCACATAATCAATTTGAGAGCGAGCTGATTTCAGTTTTAACAGTGTGAGAGATGAGAAGGCACAGAGGTGAAATAAAGAGTCTTTAAAACTTTGTGATCATATTTTGTTTTACCGAAAGAAGATAAAATAAATATCCCCCCCCCCTTCCCAACTCTCGTGGTTTAAAACATGATTCTCCCTGTTTAACTCCTACATGCGCCATCAGCTCGCGATCCAATGGAAAGCGAGTTGATGACGCATATAGGTTTATCTTGGTTCAATTAGCTCATAAAAAGATTTAAAATCGCTTACTTCTCGTATCTAACAATATTCAAGCGTTAATGTCGCCTTCTGGAAGCAAACTGCATATATCTCTTGAAATTTGTGCGAGTAACGAAATTATTTAGACATTCCCGTGGTATCGGTTAAAATTCCTTTAAAACGAACCTTTTAAGTTTATTATAATTGCACAGTTCTTGAGATATAAATCATTTTAGTACTCGCTTCCTCACCCAAAACATTCAAAAGGATCTCAGACGTAAGCTCATCGGGTACATTTTTTTTGATTTAAAGGTTTTCTCCAAAGATTGAAAAAATAAGTTAAATGACTACTCATGAAGAAACGAGAATATAGTTAACGTCCTCTAATACTCTTGATCAAATTCTCTAAAAATTTTAATTTGCTGCCTCATTTCCATTGCAAGCGCGCTATTTTGTAGTGGATCACTCTTAATATTAGCAATTTCCAACTCTTTTTCATATTGTGATAGCTTAATTTTTCCAAATTCCAAAATTTTCCGAATCCTTACGAATATTAGCCAATTCTAGCTCTTTTTCTGACAGGGCAAGTTTTAATACCTTGAATTCTAATTTCGCTTTTGACTTCTTCGTTTCCAGTACATACTCAATTACACTTTCACAACTTAATCTAAATTATTTTTAAACACTTCCCTTTTTTCAATTATTTGTTTTAAATTAACTATGTTCGCATCTTCTGGAAACAATAAACCTAACTCCTCAGCAAACGAGTTCAGTTTCGTCTTTTTTTTTTTTTAATTTAGCGCAATAGACATATATAATTAAATATTTCTCAAAAAAGATAATCAAAGAAATTGCTCCACCTCGTATCATTACATCAGCTTTTAGCTTGCTCGGACACTTTAAAAGCTTCGCATCTCGCAGTTTAGCGTTTCTCGGAACCGAGTCTACGTGCACGTTATTACACTTCTATACAGAAGTTCTACTCCTTACTCGACGTTTGACCATGTAAATTCTTTGCACTCAATGGTCGATAGCTCAAGAACACACACCAAAATTATCAGAGCTTATAAAGGTTTCACCGCCATTTCTTTCTAAAAACTAACTAACAAGAAAAAATATTGTAATAGCTATGTCTTTTAAACTGAGATACAAGAATTCTTGACTTTTTTAGAATAGAAATCTGACTCTAAAAATAACATATGAGTGTGTAAATCACTTCAAATAAGTCACAACAAAATACACTCAGAATGCAGTCTGCCTGAAAATCGTAGGAACAGAAGATAAAACCTCAAAATTTCACTAAATCAGATGGCCACTTTGGCCAAGTGGACATGATTGTTAACTCGTGGAAGATTTTGTTTCAGGCGAGTTAACGGAGTTGATACCACTAAAGATTGGTTGTGTAAAGGGATTGATGCAGCGTTAAATCTGTCGAAGTTCCAAGTCACCATATAAACATGGTGCGGAAGTTTAAAGAAAGGGATACCAGTTCATGGGTCGTAATCATCACTTCATCATGGTCCGAAATAATGAGTTTCATCCCCAATACCTCTCACGTTGTCTCAAAGTGTGACGTTAATAATCAATCAATGCATAAGAACAGTAGAAATGTTCAATAACTTATTGTAACAAATGTGCTTACACTTCGGCAAAGGAGCTCAAAATTTTGAAAAAAACAGACTCAATCAAATGACGAAAAGAGGCACATAATCCGGAATATATCTCGTTCCAATTTCTGCACGCCAACATGAAGATTTTGAGCCCCCTCAGATTTAATTCGCATCAGTTCCACTACTGCAGTGGAATCAGAATTAGTAACACATGGCTTCATTGAAAAATCGCAGGCTACGAGCTTTCGACCATGACCACTCAGCTTCCCTCACCTCAAGACAATGAACACTAATAAACAAAAGGAAGCACACTGTTTTTTTTAAAAAAAATTTTTTTAAATATAGAAGTAAAAGGAATCATGTTTATCTAAATCTCTAAAAGATTTCAATACAAAACATAGATTGCTTATAATATTTTCTATTGGATAAAATTGCATTACTTGTCAGATGATAAATATATATGTACTTTAGAATAAAACAGGAAAAAAGTTCTCTTCATTTTCAAATCAGTCCATATCAAGGTTTGGCCAAGTTGGCAGGGAAACGAGATAACCAAAAGGAGTCAAATTCAAGGATTGTGGGTCGCTTGTGGTCCAGCCAATGTATCATCATATAGCAACAATTTCATTAAAAATATTTTAGCTTCATTTTTAAAATTTCTTATAATTGATAATAAGTTACAATATTCATCATTGAACTATTACTAGTTATGCTGACTGATACATTCTTTTTCTAATCAGTAGTAACAAATATTTTAGTACAAGATAATAAAATAATTACAATGTCATTAGTCTTCTACTTGAGTTGCTTTATATATATATGTCTAACATTAAATACTTCAAAATAATAGGAGAAAAGTTTATTTACATAACACTTATTAATACAAGGTAAACAAAAAAGTTCTTGCCGTTTTTAATGACCCAAAAGAACATGACATACAAACAGCGTAGCAAATTGTTAGTCCTCGAAGTAATCACCATCAGCATCCAGCACCTTCTGCCAACGTGTCTCCAGCTGTTCAATCCCCTTGCGTAAAACTCGGGGGTGTGGAATGCAAAGAAGTCCGTGAGAGCTTGGCACACGTCTGCTTCATTGGTGAATGATTTACCATGAAGATGATTGTCCAAGGAATGGAAGAGGTGGTAATCTGATGGTGTAAGGCCAGGTGAGTAAGGAGGATGGCACAAATTCTCTCAACCAAGTCGCTGTATCGCATTCCTGGCCACCCGCATGACATGCGGCCTCACGTTATCATGCAATAACAGTACACTCTTTCGATTAACCAGTACTGGCTCCTTCTGATGCAGTGCTTGTTGTACACATTCTAATTGCTGCGAATACAGGTCCGCAGTGACCGTTTGGCTCGTTGGTAGCAACTAATAGTGAACCACTTGACGACAAGTGCACCAGACACAAAGCATAATCTTACGTGGGTGCATAGGTGGTCTTGCGCTGTGCGGGACAGTATCCTGGGGTGACAACCAATGTTTGGAACAGTTGGGTGTGTCATATAGGACCCACTTCTCGTCACTGGTCAGCACCCGATTGAATATGAATGCGCTATGGTTGCGAGAAAGCAACGATAAACAGGCTGCCACTCGTTGTTGCTTATGGACTTCCAACAGCGTTTGAGGAACCCACTTGCTCAGCCTTAATGTCTTACCTAAGTGGTGCAGATGAAGTCTAACTGTTTCACTGGAAGTGTTGAATTGTCTGGCAAGTTCACCACACGTTTGACTACTGTCCTCTTTAATGGCTGCCTGCAGGGCTCCGTCATCTAAGGCCTGTGGTCGCCCTGTTCGAGCTTTATCACAGAGGGACAAATCTCCCGACCTGAATTTTTGAAACCAATGCCTTGCTGTACGTTCATTGACAGCACTATCCCCAAACGCTTGACATATGCGGCAATTTGATGCAGCGGCTAATAAACCCACTTTGAAGTCGTAAAGTAAACAACCCCGAACGAGTTCCTTCGATACGTCCATTTTCCTACGCTACTGTACGAGTTCCAATTGATGAATGTGAGCAGTGGACCGGTGTTTATAACAACTGATATTTCTACTCTCGACTGATGGTTTCTCAATCCTGTCATACACAAATTTGCATACTTATTCTCACTTCTTTCAATGGAAACGCACAAATGGCGCGAACTTTTTTTGTTTACCTTGTATATACTATTATTTCGTATTGCAAGTTAATATTGAAGGGAAAAAATATAAATTTTATTATTTTACTCATTTATTTTAAACTCTTATATTCAGAATGCCTTTATTAAACGCAAGTGGTACAAAACTAAAAGAAAAACCGCTGAAGAACATCGATATTTCCAAATGTGAATTGAAATATTTTTGGCATGGGCATTAAAGATAACTAATACACCAGACATAACAACAATATCAGTGCTTACCAAAATTATAGAGCACAAAACATATTATAACCTTTGTGATACAAATTACAAGGAACAAAGATAAATTAAGAAAAAAAAATTACCACAGTAAATAAATGATTTTCACGTGAGAATTTGGTTCATACGAGAAATGTGTTTGACATTTCTGCTTTAGACTATGAATGTTTTGTTTTACATTAAATATCAATAGAAATAGTTGTACAATTTCCTTAAAGTCATGTATTTCCCTAATTTTTTTAAGCAGTGCACTTAAAATCAACTAATATTCTTGATAACATTTTAAATTTTTAAAAAATTAGCTTTCCTTTCCTAGCTCTTCATTTTCTTTCATTTTTAAACACCCGAACTTCCCTTTTCTTTAGTTCTAGTTTGAAATAAGAATAAATTGAAGGATTCCTACTCCTACTTCTTTTGGAATAAAAATTGGGGGGTGGGGGAGAGTAAATTTTTTAATTTCATAATTGACTCTTGTAATGGAAACTTGCATTGATTCACCTGATATTTTTCCAAAGTTTTCAGAAATCAATAATAATTCTTCTGTCAATTAATTATTTTATGAATTAAGCTACCTAAAAAAAAGATCTCAAAAAGTATCTTGGGAGAATCTCAGGAATTAATCTCATCACAAAGAATTAAACTTAAAACATACATTATGTAAAGCATTCTCTGCCTAACTTTGAAGGAAATATGTAAAGATAAAATGTCATAATTAAGGATGTTAATTAATCTATTAGCAACAAAATTCATTCAACTTTCAGCTATCGAGAATGATACCAATTCTGTACGTTATGGATGTCTTCTGCATTTTTTTCAAGTATATTATTTGTATTATTCTTGCTTAGTATTTTAGTAAATAAAATCACATCAGTTCGCGATTTTTAAAAATTTAGCTTGTAACTTTTTTTTTATTAAAACATGAGTGAGAGTTTTGGATGTATTCTGCATTTTTTTTTTCAAGTATATTATTTGTATTATTTTTGCTTAGTATTTTAGTAAATAAAATCACATCAGTTCGCGATTTTTAAAAATTTAGCTTGTAACTTTTTTTTTATTAAAACAATTTGATTGTTTTACAGATGTCACACTTTAAAGTCAAATAAGGGCTATTGGCGAAAACCTCATAATTTTGAATCCAGGTCAAGTGATGAGAATGAAAACTGAGCCACTCTCCAAAATCCCATACCATATCAGCATGAGGATTTAGAACCTTAGCAGATTAAGCATTCACCAGCCTTGCAAAATTAGAACTCGATTGCAACTATGATGCTGATCCTGTACTCGAGACTATGATCATACAATTATATAGGCTGCTTAAGAAGGCAGGGCCATGCATATTTTGAGAAATTTTAAAACAAATGTATATTACTTCAAGAAATAAAATGCAGTTTGATGATTATAAAAATACATAATGAAGAATAAAATGCAATTGTAATTTTATATAATCCATCAGTTGGAAGATGTTTGTTTCTCATTACCTTATAAACAATAAAATGCCACTTAAGTTTTACATTTAGTCATAATTATTTCAATATTTTTGAGGAATATTCCTTTCTTTTTGTTTGATGAGAAAGCCCATCTTTTGTTGACAAGTAATCAAATCACAACAAACCCTCCAGTTGAAACATACTGAGTTGTTGTAGCAGACAAAGACATTTTAGAGTTTGTTCAAAGCTAAAAAAATATCATTGATGCAGATTCCAATGCTGAATATGAAATGAAAAATGCAGCTCCTGTTCCCACATCATCTGAAATGAGGGACGTCATGAAAAGTATGCGCAGTTATTTAGATGCACATTCCAAAGGTGAAATGAATAACAAAATGGACGATATCCTTCAATTTGTTGACAATTTGATGCTAAAAAAACAATGCAAAGAAAAATATCAGATAATTTTCCAAAAACTCAATAAATGTTTTGTTTTTCAAAAAATTTCAAAATTTAGTGAAATTTATTTAAGTTCTTGTGAATGTTTTTGTTTCATTGATTTTTATTAAACATATGCATATATACATATCTGAACTGAGATCAGTGGCACAGCAGCCCATGAAGGCCTATCTCAGTTTTCGTGACCTTAGGCACTGGGATGTGTATGTAGATGTTTCGATCATGTGGTCAGTCAGATGCGAAACCCCCCAATTTTCAGTTCCCAAGCAAGCTTGGTACTCATTTATCGACCCACTTAAGAAATGAAAGGCTGAATCAACCTTGCCTAGCCCAGGATTTGAACCCCAAATCAGCGGCGTGAAAGCACAATACACTAACACTCAGCCACTGGACTTCCTATACATATCTATGTAAATAAAATAGATTTTTCTTAAAGAATTTTACAACTAAATTTTAATTTATGAACACATTTTATTAACGTAATTACAATCAATTATCAATCAAATTCTTCCACTAATCATTTATATTTTAAGAAATGGAAACATTTTAAAAAACATGTATACATTAGTCGCCCATCTGGTATAGTGGTTAGCGATGCTGACTGCTGTGCCATTGGGCCTGGGTTCAAATCCCGGAGAAGACATGGATGTTTGTAAATGTATAGAGCTGTCGTGGCATGGGGGTACTTTAAATAGCTGTTAAGCCGCCTCTCGTGAGTTTGGTGGAAGGGGAAGAGAGGTGGGAGGCCCCTGACCACCCACTCTTTCAAAATTGGGGCGAAATCGAGCTAAATCGTTCTGTCACCTATATGGTGCTCAAAGCTACAGCTAATGATAGGCATCACTTAGCCCTTTACCATGATGAATTTCATGAGCCTTGATCTGGCCTTTGCTGATCAGGTGGCATTAGTAAGAACAACATGTATACATTAAATAAAGGACTTGAAACAAATGGGAAGCTTTTATTTGTCAAATATTAAATAAAAATTTAATTACAGAATTCTATTTTGTGTATGCGTTTTCTAAATCTCATTTAAAGAATATGTTAAAGAAGATTCAATTTCAAAATAATAGTGTAAAAATCAGTTCAGCATGATTATAAAGAAAAGAGATGCACTAGATCAAAAATTTATCAAATTTAATATTGATGTAAATATTCATTACCAGAAAAAATAAAATCAATTAGACTTATCAATATATTTCTTCTTCCTGTTAGTCAACATTTCATTTGTTGCTGTCATTATTAATAAAAGGTTATTACAAAATACATTGAAACAATGAAAAAGTTGTACTGTAAAAGTGTATTATGTAAAATAAATTTTGATTCAAACAATATTTCAACAATCATTAAAAAAAACAAAAAACATGCTAATTTACTTAATCAGGCAATCATGTGAAATAACTTATGTTAATATTAATACAAAGAAAGTTACCCACCTAATCAGTTATATATATATAACAGAAATCATAAAATTAATTTTACCTGAGACTAGAAGAACATATCGCATCAGCTATAGTACTGCAGTGAAGAATTTTATCTTTAGCACTTGCCAAAATTTCTTTTTTCCTGGGGAAGAAAAATTAGATTAATCCAAAAAAGACTTTTTAAATAGTTAAATTTTAACTATTTTTGCAAAAGTTAACAGTAAAATTGTAACCAATTTAAACATGCAGAAAATGTAACAATAGCAAAAGGGCTAAAGAAAAGCAAAAACTCGAGAAGTAGTATTAATAAAGTTATTTCGTTAAAGCTTTGCTTCTTTGCACAAATCGACTCCATCACATCTTGTAAAAAAAAAAATTACAAAACTTTAAAATTTCAAAAGTTTCAAACTAGATGTAAATGTGATAGCAAACTACTTTTTTTTTCAACACGTTGACTCAAAATATTGTGAATATCATATTTTTTGGAATGGCAACAGTTGAAAATAAGAATCGTATAAAATGAGAGTAAATGTCATTCTACTTAACCTGCTAATAAACTTCTCATTATTTATTTATCTAAACTGCTAAAAGATAGTTACAAATGATAAACTTATTAATGCTTCACAAAATAGTAATTGAAAGACAGTTCAACGCAAAATATCATTAAGGCTGTCTTCAGTCAATGATAAAGAAAAGGATCCAAATTTGGAATATTTGTTCAGATATAAAAATACTCAAACATTAATATTATATTCTGGCTTCACTATCCTATAGAGCAGGGATCGGCAACTTAAAGCCCACACTTCAATTCTCAGTGGCACTCTGCACTGTGTAACTTTGTCAATGTTTGAGTAGATGGAAGTTGATAAATTTATTATGGACCTTATTTGACAAACATCTTCAGAATTATGGACATTTAAGGAATTACGATAATCTAAAAGATAAAATTTACAGCTATTTTGTAAATTATTGAATGTCATTGTTGGAAAGATTTAATTGTTTGAAGAGAAAATTACATATATTCTGGTTTCCGCTTTTGGTTCTACATATCTAAGTAAAAAACTTTCCTTACATGAAAACATTTTGAACCCATAAAGAAATTGTTTGACAACTGAATACTCAGAATCGTGTCTAATTGAAAGTCGCACATTATACGAATGATTTTGTGATATGGAAATATATAGAGCGGTGCAAGCACTAAATTCACATTAAAATTTTTGTGTCTTTTTATTTAACTACACTGATGGGAAATACTTCTATTTTATGTTGTTTATTTCTTATTTTAATAAGTCTATTTAAAAATAAATAATATATGTACAAGTTTAATTTTTCAAATTTTTTTTAAGAAATAATTATATCTAATGCTGTTTATTTTTATGTTAAAAAATATCTTTAAATGATGCAAAATTAATGTATAATAAAACTATGAATTTATATTACTAATTTCTATTCTCTAACTCTACATGCATTATCGAGGGATTCGAATTGTTTCAAAAATGTCCTAGAGTGTGGCACCCTGAATCATAATAGTAGCTTGGTTTGGCATGGCACAGCTAAAAGGTTGCTGACCCCTGCTATAGAGAGTAGCATACTTTGTTATACTATTCATTTTTTTCTGAGTTGACATTTTTCTTCTATAAAATGTGTTTTGCATTTTTTCTCCTACACCGTAACACCAAATGAGCTATCCCTTTACATGTTAAAAGGAAAAACTAATTATTTATGAAATATTTTGGAATTTTAAAAACACTATATTATAAATAAATACATAAGTTACAATGTCAGAAACTTTTACAAATATCGAGACACTTTTTTGGTTTGAAAATGTGTTTCACATTAAGTTCAAGCTCTCAATACATATGGCAAAAACAGCCTTAAACATTATAGTTGAATCAGCATACTATTAACTACAATATTTACAATAGTAAATAATTAAAGGTGATAAAATATGCAAACATTTCTCCACTTCATTTTTGAAAGTTTTTCTGATAACATTCAATTTCACATATATAGAAAATTACAAACAATGAACTAAAAAGAAAAAAATTAAACATAGCAGTAGGAGTAGCTACCGCCATATCAATGGTTGGGGCCCCAACATGTGCAACTATATTCCCACTAACTGGGTTCTCATACCTAAAAAAGGGCCCTGAAGGAATTTTGGTTCAGGGCCGCCTGAGAAATAGCTACGCCAGTGCATATCAGAGATGAATAGTTTTAATATTTATTCAGTTTTCAATACATCTAGGGGCATAGCTACTGCCCTTTCAATAATATGGGGCCTCCAAGCTACAGGGGCCCCAACATGTGTAACTACAGTCCCACTAACAAGGCTGCCATACCTAAAAAGGGCCCTGAAAGAATTTTGATACAGGTTTCCCCTCAGAGCTAGCTACGCCAGTGAATACATCCTAATTTTTAATATGTTTCATAAAATTATTTTTTAAAAAAAGTATTTAAAACTCATCAAAACTAACAAAATGCAAAGTAAACTGCAAAAATTCAGTTACATTCTTAGTTACAGATTCTAAAAAAATTCTTTAAAAGACCTAATTAATTATAAAAGTATGGAGAAATCACTGTAAGATAGACATTTTTCTGAACCTTTTCATGTCAGAGTTACAGTAGACAAATGAAATTATTACTGAGATTTAATAATGTAAAAGAAAAAAGTAAAAACTTAAGATATTTATAAACTTACTTTGCATGTAAATAAAAAGTGTGAGTAAAGAAACAAAAACTTATGGAAGACACAAATATAACACATACTTTAACTGAACTGTTAAAAGTGCTGTCATTTTAAATATTTTACATACACAAACAAAAAAATATTTAAATTCTTTAGAATTATTAATGGGGTTGTTTTTCATAAATTCAGATTTATTTCTAATACTCGTAAAGATTGTGAATTTTTAAGAAAACACAATTCGAACAACACATTTTTAAAAATAAATAAAACATTGCAAACATATGTATATTTGTTTGGCTAAATTGTCAATTGTGTATACATAACACAAATGTAAACATACTTCTGTCCAACTGAATCTTCTGCATTATTAGGTGGTTGTATAACCTTGAGGGCCTCTAAAGCTTTCATTAATTTGTCCATGGTAGCCATCATAACAGTATCAAGGTTTAAGTTTCGTTTTCAAATTATTTCATATTGTATTTTACATATCTAAGATCACATTTTCCCCGTTTCATCACCGAAAATGTGTGCTTAAGCCAGTGTTAACGAACACTTCCTCAGCTGCGCTGAAATTATAACAAATAAAAATTAACATGATATAAATTAAAAATCATCTTATTTCATTGTTGATTTTTTCGAGATGGAATAAAATTGTTTGTTGGCTTAAATTCTTTTAAAATTTGCCTTTTTCCTTTTAAATGCATGAATGAAAAGTAAAAACGTATTATTTTTTCTATTGCCAGATGTGAATATATGAAGTTTGAGGGTTTATCAACAAACGTAAGATCAGTGACAGTCGAAAATGCCTAGTACGTGCGTGATGAACATTTTCTAATACGCCTACAATGTGTTTTGTACTTTTTTCATATGGAAAAAACAATGTTTCCTAACTCATAGTTTAAAGGAATGACATCTTTTTTTTTTGGATCACCGAATTTTCATGTTTACTTGGAAATTAATATAATTAAAAGTATGTTAATAATCCAAATTACACGGTATTTTTAAAAAATTTGTCTTAAAACTTATTGTTTCGAATTAAAGAAACATTTATCACTACGACACTGTTTATTTTTCATTCGTAAATTGAGCAGTTTTGAACAAATCTGCTTTGTTTTTCTTTCCAACACCAAAAGCTGCTTTGAATATCATTTACTTTTCAAAAAAAGTTTTTTTTTGGAAAAATACTAAATAATTTTTTGTTTCTTCTTACTTTTCTTTTATCCTTAAAATCTGTTGTTCATTTCAATAATGATATAATATTTTGAAAACCTGTATTACTGTCTTATATTCACTGTTTAAAAGAATAGTTCTCTTATTACTATATATAATATATAGAGTTCTTATAAATGTGTTTGCTGGCTAATTACGGGAAAATTTATGTATTTGAAGAACTAAATCAATGTGCATTATTTGTAGAATATTTAAGTTAAAAAAAGATGAGAGAATTAGTTTTTTTTGGATTAAAATTTTTATTTAGGTATTTATAAAATGTATTGAATATGTTTGACCAACTTCATGGTTTTTATCAAAATATTCTACTATATATTAATAGTTCATACTTCTTTCCTTATTTTTTTTTTAATTTAGAAGGTTCATTGTGATAGCATATTTTATTTATTTGATATATTTATTTCTTACTTGATTATATACATTTTTATACTGTTATTTACTATTTATTCTTTGGTTCAAAATCAGTGTCAAACATAGAATTTCCTGAGGGGTTATATTCTTAAAAAATCAGTGAAAGCACCAAAAGATAAACTTTATGCTAGAAATTAAAAGATTTAGTGTCTATAGGAGGGATTTGAATCCCCTTGTGTATGGTGCTGTTGAAGTTTTTTTTTCAGGGAATAAGTATAAGCTATCTAAAAAAATTCTAAGTAATTTCATATATGTGCAGAATTTATATTTATATATGTGTATGGAGAAAAAATTTGTATCAGTTCTTTTTGCCATTGACATATTTACATATTAATATTTTTAATATAAATGTGCTGTTTTAGCAGTATTTATAGGAATATATGAAATTAAAAAACAATGTTGAAGGACTTAGGGATCTAAAATATGTAATTTATGACTTCTATAGTGATATTTTTTAATTGAATTAAATATAGTTAACAGTTTGAAATTTATTTTAGATGACGAACAAAAACAACTCTACAGTTTTAGGAGCATGGACATTTTTTGCTTCTGCCCATGCTATCGATGTTTGTGGTATAAACGGACTTCCCTTGACACCAAATTCTATTCGAGTGTTAGGTCGATTCCAAAAACTTAGGTCAATGAAGCATCCTGGACTCTGTACATACTTGGATATAAAACGGGGTAAACATGGTAAGCTTCCTGTTGACTAAAAATTTTTTCTTTAAATAGGTTTCAGAAATGTAATATATTCTATTAAAACAATTTTAAAGAATCTCCCTGAGATAATGTTTAGTAAAAATAAAATAGAAATGTTTTGTGTATGTTTCTGGAGTATAGGGATAATTTACAATCCGTAAAGTGAATATTTATTAAATTTTTTAAAAGTAATCAGATTATAATAACTAAAATCCATAGGTATTTAATTCACTTTAAAACACAGTGTAAATATGACTTAGAGAATCTTAGTTAAGTAATAAATAAATGGTTAATTAACAGTTCTAACACTAAAATTTAGCTTTTCTTATGGGAACTTGGAATGAGTTGTTTATATTTGGAATGGTGATTTCAAATTTGGCTGTCTGTGTGTGTATTTTTGCATTTAGAGAAAGAATGATAGTAAAATGAAGCAGATTTTTTTTTTTTTTACATGCATAATGACATGCATTCTCAAACCATTTTATTCAGTTAGATTTACATTTTAATTGATATTTATTACTAACCTTCAACTTACATCTAGTGATCATTTTTCTTAAATTTAACTGTAGTTCTGTCTTTCCGTTTATATTTCGCATCATTTAGCCTACGTGTCTATCTAAGTAAGGCTACCTTCTCGCAAATTACTGAACACAGAAACATGCCAAAAGATGGGAAATAATACAAGGGATCCATCTATCATGCAGAGACTCTGGAAGATTGCATTTCAAAAATTGCCATCTTTCCTTCCTTACTGGAATCAAACAAATTTATTTCATTAGTTGTGCTGAGCTCTCCACATCACACCAACTGCTCTGAACAGTTGAGTTTATAAAATCTGGACAAACCAAAGGAAACATACCAAAGTAGTTTTTCTAGATATTCAGAAGACTTTGATACAGTTTTTTGCACTCTCCTTTTATTTATTTCAAATGGGGCTGCAGATTGGTATTTTACCATTGCAGACCTAGTACATTCTCCAGAAGCTGGTATCACTTTTTAGTACAGCACCATATTGGTGAATACTAATTGAAACAATGTAATTTTGACCCCCAGTTTCCTCCCCAAAGAGAAGCACCTGAGCTCTGATGGTACAAAATTGTACTAGAAATTTAATGTTGCCAAAAAGATCAAAGTCAAACAGGCACTCTAGGGATCTTTATAACATGTAATATAATCATACAACATTGACACTGTCAATTTTCTGCATCATGGAAATCCACCGACTTGAGCCAGGGTCAAACCCACAAACTTGGGCATACAAGGCCAGTGCCAAACTAACTATGGTACCCAGCCAGCATGGCCTTTTATGCAAACTCATCAAAAATGACTTCCTGCCACCTTTAATATTACTGTCAACTCCTATCTAATTACCAGAAATTTTATTCTTAAAATAAATAACACCCTCTCTAACCTTCGATTTATTCAAGCTAGTGTAACCCAAGAGTCTATACTAAAACCAATGCTTTTTAAACTCTATGTTAACGAGATTCCTAAAACAGACAACACCATTATCTGCATTTATGCAGAGGATGCTGCAATACCGTCTCAGAGTCAAAATCAACGTATGATCACACACTAATTAAATATACACATTGTTCTGTTTGAAAAGTGGTACAATGGGTGGAAAACTTCAATTAATGCTGCATGAACTGAAGCAATATTTTTCTCAAAAATTAAGAGAATACCTAACATCTATGTAAATTTTTTTTCGATACCCTGGTCTCTGCAAACAACATGTTTTGGTGTTACCCTAAATAAAAATCACAATTTAAACATTATATTACTTTAGAAATAAATTTAAATAAAAATGTGATTTATACTCCTTAATTTCTAGAGTATAGCTATAATTTAGTCATTAAAATAAAATGCTTACCTGCGCACTGATTCGCAGACCTATGCCACACCGGTCTGGGGCCATGCAGCTAAGGCCCATATTAATCAATATGAAAAATTGCAATATATATAATTCCCCAACATATACATACTTGGTGATTCATGAGAAACAAAGACCTCCGCTTTGCAAGCAAAATACTTACTATTATTAAAAATTATTAAAAAATGAACTATTAGTTTCTCTGACAAAATTGATTTTTCCCTGAATTCCACCATTTCGGATATTGAAAAATATACCCCAGACTTGAATATTAATATAGCCAAGAACATCCTCATCAATCCCTCTTTTATTGCTCTTTGCTATAATCTTAAACCAATATTTGCTCTGTATCACTGTGTTCCGAGTGGTAGAGTTTCAGATTAGCATCACAGAGACCTCGGTTCGATTCTCCGATGAATTTTTTCTTCTGCACTGTGATCCCTCCCTTGGGACTGATTCGCTTCAACCAACCAGGGACCTTCCTTTACTTTTCAGTTTTCACATACAAAATTTTTGTCAAATTTTACTTGGATTCTTAATAGCGTCCTGATTTGGCCGGGTTCCCCCCCCCCCCCACTCGTAATCAGTAAATAGTAGTTTTTAACGGTGCTTTTCACCATCTTCAACTTTTATATCTCAAATTAATTTATTTTATTCAACTTAAAGTATTTTATTAAATTTAACTATCATGTTTTACATAACTTTTTTTTTCTTCATAAGTCAGTAGTATCATAGTCACTTTTTAACTTCACGGATTGGAAGTTAAAACCCGAAAAGGTTAGGTACCCTGTTCAGTCCCACCAGTGACTATTTCGTCAAGACATAACTTTTTTGACGTGAATGTGTCTTTAAAATTGCTTCAATAGTGGGTGGCAATTCAAAGAAACGAATAACAAAATCGGTGGATACAGTTTGGTGTTGCAGCTGCATATCTATCATCTCCATCCAAAATTCAATTACACCACTGAATAGCTAAAGAATCGAAGAATTCATTACGCTAAGGACTATGATGCATCTCGCGTGGTGGAGGGGGAATCGCCGCCATTTTGTGGTCATTTTGCTGCGTAACGAGATTTTCATTTCTTATAATTTTGACTTGGATAAGCTACAATGCTCATTTTAATTTCAGTCGTCAGCTCTCATAAAAATCTATCGATTGTGTATAAAACATTAGTGTGAAATAGTTGACAGTAAATATAATGAGGTGTTAAAATAAAAATAAAAATATTATCAAAAATATGTATTATCGGCTTATTCGCTTCATAAAGCCAAATCCAAATACTGAGATCGTATACGGTTGGAAAGGGGTTTTCAAGAGCAATCGCGAATGGTACCAATAAAACACTATATGACCTAGTCGAACAGTGTCGGTAACGTAAAGGAATGAATGTGGCCGAGTGGATCAACGACAGTGCCAGTACATCTGCAGCTGGGGCAGTTGAAGTTATTCAAAGGGGTGATGAAATCGCTTCTATATTGACACCGGACTGTAGGCATCAGTTGTGTACGATCGTCGTTTATGAACGCACATTGGGCAGCAGCTAGTGCACGTTTCACTGCGACGTTTGTCAACAATCCTTTCAGACATATGTGTGATCGTCTATGGTTTCTGCGCTCATTGAAGCCAACAAAATAAAAACACTTACCGCTGCTTAATAATACTATCCCTGAAGAGTTAGTGGCTGAATTTAAACTGTGAGATACGTGTAAAAAATCACTGGACTCGGACTCAGTGCCCACGTTCGTACGGATTTATGTATCCAACTAAGCAACACGGGCTGCCTGCATTAGATCCGATTAGTGCACGTCTAGTATTACCGCGACTGCTATTCATGCAGATACGTTGGTTGCGTTACGACGGTAGCTATGGTATCATCGGACAAGTCATTGATGTACCCGTGGATGTGGACACAATGGTGCAGCAACTACCGCGTCAATTGGACGATGATCAGGCGTTTAATATTAACATAAAGAACATACATAAATCTACGTGTCTGAACGGCGTGGTCAAAAAGTGAGTGGTAAAAGCTTGGCTACAATTCTTACTAGGTCATCCATTGTATATGCATTACAAGATTACAGTAAACTGGGATTCATTTCATGCTAACACATTAACCAGTTGTGTGGCAGCCTACGCCATCGGTGATGATCCGATCGAGCATCTACAGTGTGACAGAAATGCACCGGAGTCAGAGGTTCTTCTATGCTTTGGAAAAAAGAACATTGTCTTGAATTGCTCCGGGCCAGCATTCAACACCGCTGAACATTATTTACGACATGTATGTAGAAGAACTATCGTTTCCTTTTGATATACTATAGTACTGGCAGGCAGTTCAACTTGGATGTGCGCGTTACCCCGTTCATTATCGCAGCAAGCGAGGTACAAAGAAGCGATCGCCGCGTTGTCACGCCCGAGCGCATTTTGTATTTGGCCATGAAAATTATGCAGCTGCGTGTCGTTGAAGGCATATATAGTATGTTTCGATGTATACCACAGACTGCCAATATTACTCGCAAAATGCTAGAAGAGCGTACGTTCGGTGATGAGTGTATCGATAAGAACCTTGCATTTTTCAAATCTTTACCAAATTCTGTGCAGTATTGGATGGATCGCAAAAAGGATCTTTTCGCAATGATACGCCAGCTGGGCAAGCCGTCGATGTTCCTAACACTGAGTGTTAACGAAATACGTTGGTCAAATCTTCTCAAAATACTGCATGAGTTGGGTGATGTGTTTACCGATGTAAGCGTAACCGATCCACTAGCAGACTTATCCAAGGGTGGCCTTAACTTAACTCGGCTTATGCGCTGTCACTTGGTCAACGAAGATCCCGTTACGTGTTTCATCTATTTCAATAAACTGGTAGACTGTGTGATGACGTTGCTGCAAGCCAAGGGTAATCCCTTTGGTAAGTATTGTGTCGTGAACTTCTTTCAAGGAATTGAATTTCAACACCGTGGTAGTCCGCATGCGCACATTCTTCTGTGGCTCAATTGTGATATAATCACGAGCCCGTGTCCGAATTCATGCTTAATACCATCAACTGGTCACCGATCTATGTTCTGTTAGTCGAGATGATTTGCCGAGTGATCAGAACAGTAATCATGTTCACCGTCATGCATTTACTTACACCAAAAGAGGTGAAACAACACGCCGCTTCAATATACCTCACTGGCCAATGAGCGAAACATGTGTGTTATAGCCGTTGTTAAAAGGCGACAGTTGTCGCAGTGGTTTCCAGCTAAACTGCGTAAGCTACTAGAGGAAAAACATGACACGCGAGTTCGATATCGACAATGCTATAACGAAGGCAAATTATTTGGATACAATTCGATCCATGTTACGTCGGCCAATGTTGATGTTTAAACGTGACTTCACAGAGATTTATACCAACACTTTCAATCCATCAATCGCTTAAACACTGGGCTCCAATAGCGACTTGCAATTCATACTTGAAAAGTACAGCTGTGCGGCTTACGTAGTTGAGTACGTTAATAATTGTGAGCTGATGAAGTTACACGATGAACAACCGGAGAAAGAATGTCTATAGTTGTTAAAACATTCAGCCTGAAGTTACTCAACTCGATTGAGATCTCATCGCAAGAGGCTACCTGGTTCTTACTTCGCCAAAAATGAGTAGCCTGCGTTGACGTTGTTTACAATCCTACTGTTTGGCCACACTAAAAGCAGAACGCTCCCAAGCATAAGCTCGTGATGGACAGAGAACGGTTAGACACTGACGTCAGTAGACGTTAGACGTCTACTGACGTCTGGACCAAAACGATGATTCAGCGTTACGAGGATAGGCCCGCAGAGTTAGAGTCGATATGTTTGGCTGACTTTGTCGCTTGGTATACGGTTGTCGGTAACAGAAAGAGAAAACGTCAAGGTGACAATGACAACGAAGAGTTCAGTGAAGATAAGAATGACATAGAAAACGTAAATGCACATTCAGTCGCATATTGTAAGAGATTATTGTAGGGTTATACAGATCGTACGAGACCGATAATATTGTGTGCCACGCACAAACTGGAGATGCACATGTTATATATAGCATTTCGCTGTGAGGTAGTCGACATAATTGACCATAATGTATTTATGGAGACTTACGATGCCAGAAAAGCCGAGATAATGGAGAAGCGTAAGCAATACGAATCTAGCATTGACATCGAACGTGTGGTTGAGGAATGAGGAGGATGTGCGAACAAAATTTGACGATGAAGATTCATTGGATGCCCGCAATCAGAGCTAGGAGTTTCTGAAAAGTGTAATACAACAAGGGGGCGTAGAGAACGCAGATGATTTCAATTCTGCGATTATGGTGACATCCTTGTCTGCAGTTCGTCAGCGATCGAATGCAATGGTCATAGCTGATTTCTGTCACATGATGCGTAGCACTAACTCTGGTCAACGAGAGATATTTCTGGAGGCGATACATCGCTTACACTCTCTATTCAAAACCGATTCGTGGCCGCGGTAGCCGAGTGGTATAGGTATCGGATCGTGGCTGGCTTTGTCACGAGTTCGAGCCCAGTATCACTGAAGACCCGCCGTGTAGGGCAGCGATTCACGCTAAATATGTCGAGAGCTGAAATGTCCTCCCGTTGGTGTGGTGTGGTAGTTACGACAGGGGGGGGGGGCAGCTCAGGTGTCGTCCACGTCACTTGACCATGGTTCAAAATTACGTGGTCCGTCGCCGCTGAACAGTGCGACGTTAATATTCACTCACTCGAAACCGATTCAGGTTTTCTTCATCGGCCCTGCCGGTAGCGATAAGACCTATGTGCTGAAACTCGCATTGGAAATATACAATCGCTTCACAGTGCAACACGAAACTCTTTGACCAATGCGTTCGTATCGTGTGCTTCGACCGGCAAAGCCGCCGTCAATATCTAAGGTATAACTGTGCATTCTGCCTTCAAAATTACACAATCGCGTTGGTGTGGCACAATGTTACGAGAGATCCTGCAAAATTACAGAAATATGTTTGTGGGTGTAAAATGCGTGATAATTGCCGAGGTTAGCAGGATCGGTTCAGAAGTGTTACACTAGATTTACTTACATCTACAGGAGATCACCGGCGCGCATGAGCAACCGTTTGGCGACATGAATATTTTCTTCTGTGGTGACTTTCGCCAATTAACGCCAGTTAATGCTACACCCATCTATCGGGCCCCACGCAGCATGGTAGGTGGTGCCGTGCTTTGGCAATCATTTAACTATTATACACTATAACAAGTAATGCGGCAAAGTGACTCTACGTTCTCTGCTGTACTTATTTTAAGTCGGCAATGGAGAGCGACTCGACGTTGATGAAATTAAGCTCATTGAGTCAGAATTCAGAACCCAACAGTGGTGCAATACGAACTTGATCGGCATTGTGCGTTTGTATCATCAAAATCACACAGCGTGGACTCATACAACAGCAGTGCTATCTTGACAGAGGCATACAACGTCGTCGACGACACTTTAATCGACTACAAGAATCGCACATAAGCTGCTACAGCCCGGCAAAAGCTTCTCAAAATGAGTGTCGTCGAGTTAGGTGAACTGCCTTATAAGATTGTACCCTTGCAGTGGGTTATCCTTACATGATTACGACTAACAATGGCGTTGAGGATGTCATAGTGAATGGCACGATTGATGTTTTAAAGAATGTAGAGCTGATAAGTGAAGACGAGCCTTATGCGGAGTTAGAGGCACAGGGCGAACCGTCAACGTTTGTGGCCACACACAAACAGCGATTCAAACTATGAATTGAATTCCTGCTCGAGATGATAGGCTAGCGATAACGACTCAAAGGTAAGCCACATGTAATCTGCAAGCGTGATGTTCTCGATTTCAAATGGACACCAATAACAAAGCGCATTGCCAACATACCGCTCGGTCCGACCTTCAAATGCCGCCGAATACAGTTTCCCATCGCGTCAGCGTGTGCTATCACGATCCACAAATCACAAGAAGGCACGTTCGATCAAATCGTGTACTAATAAGATAAATTGCAGCAAAACCAACTAGTTTATATGGCTTTGAGTCGCGTCACATCGTTAGATGGCTGTTATGACCAATACTCGAAACGATTTCAAGTTTTATCACGGATTTGGTCAGGTGTCTCTTACAGTTAGAGAGGTTCGAGATGAGTACCAGAGATTGTCCCAACATCCGTTGCCGAAACTAGTCGCCAAACTAAAAAAAGTTTAGTGATAGTGTTCCTGATCAGCGTGGTCTTATACTTATCACCGCCATTAATGCACAAAACTTGGTCACGCATTCAGAAGACATCTCTACTGATTCCGTCATCAACCGATCTGATTTGGCAATCAGCGATACTTGGATAGAAGATTCCATGCCAGTGAGTGGCCGCGGTACCCGAGTGGTATAGGTATCGGATCGTGGCTTGCCTTGCCTTGTTACAAGTTCGAGCCCAGTACCACTAAAGACCCGCCGTGTAGGGCAGCGATGCACGTTAAATCTGCCGAGAGCTGAAACGTCCTCCTGTTGGTGCGGTGTGGTAGTTAGGAGAGGGGGGTGCCAGCTCAGGTGTCGTCCACGTCACTTGACCATGGTTCAAAATTACGGGGTCCGTCGCCAAAAGCCCTCGTGTAGCTGAACAGTGCGGACGTTAATATTCAATCAATCAATCTATGCCAGTGAATGTGCCTGGTGTTTTGATCTAAGATCATATTGTAATACTGCTAAGCGCAGACAAAATTGCAACTATATCATCGGTGGCGGTAACATCATCATCAAGTCGCAAAGCCAGTAGAGTCACCATATATCGCAACATCAGTAGCTTCACTGATTGTAATAGTTAATATTGACATTTCGAAGTTAATTTGGCAATAAAAGACGCAAAGGCTGAATGTGATATGTTGTGGCCAAGTGTGGGATGTTGTTGTACTTTCATCAACAAACATATTCTTGAGGACAACACAATTTATTACGAACTTAAAGAAATAATTGTTAAAATTAAGTGACCCACGCGGGTAATACTCAAAATGGCCACCGACCTCACGCGCCGGTGCCTAGAAGTTCACAGCTCTATACTAAAAAAACCACATTCTTCCCGGAGGGGAGCACAGTGCGCCTCCTGGTGAAGGGAGGAAACACTACAGCTGGGGTGAAGTCTGTCTAGTAAACATAAGTCAATGGAATCTTGGGTATGTGTACATCCAGCTATGCACAGCATTAGCAGAAATTAAAACTCTTTATGTAACGATCGCTATTACAATATTCCAAAAACATCGCTAAAATTATATCCGATTATGATTCTGATCTTACTACACCAATTATGATCGTCGGAGACTTTAATGTTAATGTCTCACAAGATCAATCATTGCTCGGCTTCATGCTCCGCGAGTTCTATTTGTCTTACATCGAAACTTCTCCAACAACGTAAGGTAATACCTGTGGATTTAACGTGTTTACCAGAAATCTGGATGTATCCTGTATGCGTCGTACTTTTCGTATCACGGACCTATAATTAATAAAGTTATGTTATAACACAGTAATTATTTTACTTGATTTCTTTTCTGAACCCGTTGAAAGGAAATGCCATCGTAAACAAAACATGGAAACCCGGAGGACTTCTTAGTGTTCAAGCATGATTATAACATACATAAATAATATTTTATATAAAAAATTCCCGTTACGAGACGTATTCACGTACAACACACGGCTGTGTCCATGACACAGTCGCACCCACTTTTTTAAATGAAATGTATCACTTACACTAAAAGCAAAAATTGTTAACGACATGGAAAAAAGGTTACAATTAAAGACTTTTCAAAATAAAATCTCGAAGAAAAATTCAAATTTAAAAGGTAATTACTAAAATCAATGTTCCTTTTTACAATACATGCGTTTGAAAATTTATCAGTCGAAGTTGAATCAGTTGTTTCTCTAATGTTACAAATAGGAGATAAATTGTATATGTACAAAAATACTTGAAAATTTATTTGCTGCTGAAGTATTAGTCAATTGCCTTGTGTTAAAAATATTAATTACTGTATTTAAGAGATTTTGTTTGTATAACCTATATATATATTTTTTGTTGATGGAATTGCTATATTCTTGCATAAATATAAATAATATTGATGTAAGAATCTCACACGAAAGTTTGGTTAAGAAAAATAATAAGTAAGAAAAGTTGCGAGATTGATTAAAAATATACTTCCCCAAACTGTTGGAGGGTTCATTCCCTTTTTCAATTGCTGATTCATTAAATAGCTAAAAAAAATACAAGTATCGGAAAACATTTTTTTTTAAATGAAATAATTAATAATTTTGAGTATTAGTACTTACGTTATCCACATAAACCAAGATCTCGGAACTTTGATCATATTGTTCGTGCTGATAGGCTAAGAGAAAAGAGAGTCCTTTAAAAAAAAAAACTAAGTACTTTTAGTTAAAGAATTTCGATAGACAGACAGGAACTGTGATCAGAACAAATAGGTTCAAACAAATGATTATCAAACATTGCAAGTTTACATGGCTTCCTTGGTCTCCAGATCTGACTCCAGTAGACTTTTGGCTGTGGGGATATTAAAATTTCCGTGTGTGTTAATCCCGTCCATTCAATCTGTCGGAGTTGAAAGATGTGGTCCACCGAGAGCTGTCATGTATACAGGCGAACATTTTGCACTCTGCCGTTGCTGGATTTGTGACATTCTTGGAATGTGTCATCCCTTGTGGTGGTGGATATGTGGAACACATGCTGCTGTAATAAATTATTTGGTAACTTGTAAGCGCCTTCCCCCTGAAGTCGCTTCCTCACCGCTCTGCCTGCCTCAAGATGTTGGAGGGAACAAAGCATGACCAGAAACTTCCATGATAAATCTAATTTATTATGATTCAATCGCACTAATCAACCACAAAGTAAACCCCAACAGGAAGCCCTAGGAGTGATATAAAGAAAGCAACAACCCTAAGTGAATAAGCGCTAGCAAATAGGTTAATTTAACCTTAATCAATCCTAACCTATCAATTCCTAATCCACTAATTTAGTATATAGTTGCAAAACTCCGTCCTGAAGTCAAGTTGCGTAAATCCTAAACCTCACTTTAGTAACACTACAACAGATGCTCCGCTTCTTCTGACCTACAATTACCAAACTCTAACTTTATATACTCTAATTTATTTGCATTTCAGGGTTTCTTCTTGAGGGGGATGGCTGTGAATTAAACGCGAATGCTAGCCCAAAGATTCCCCAAGAGGATTAGTCGGTGAAGGTTGCGTAAAGACCCGTCACAAACTTTATCTCTGTTATTTGCTAGTCTTTTTCTCTTATGTACAAAACGCCACCTATCGGTTGTTTTTGAATTTTTTTTTTCTCTAAACCTGCAAACCGTTTTTTATTTTGTTTAATTTTCTGGGTTTTATAAATTTTTAAAGTTTTTACGGACTTTTTGCCCACTCGGTATGTTATTGGTGGCCGCCTGCGACTTCGTCCGTGAGCACTTCGATTTTTCCGTTGACATCCCCCCCTTCGGGGATGATTTTCGAAAAATTCTTTCTTAGTGTGTATGTACACCCTCTAAGAAAAATAATTTCCGAATTTCATGTTTCTATCTTCATAATTGAGTTTTGACCAACTTTTAGTGCTAAATGCCCCACTGTGCATCATTCTTTACTTAACCACTGTTTTCTGTGTGAATTACATTATCCTCTTGCACTTATACCCTCTCTTGCCACACTATTTGACGTTGTGAAATAATCTAAATTCAATATATATTGTGTATTTTATTTTCATTTAAGAGACTTGGAAGTGTATTTAACATTTACTTCTCGTGATAGCATAAATACTCGTATGTTCAAATAATTTTTTACTTATTGTTGTGCTGTGAGATTTACTATACATTGTTTTTAAATTAAATTCATGTATGATATGTAAGATTTTTTTTTAATATATAAAAAAATACTTATAGAATCAATTTTTTAATTTTTAGAGAGAGTGATGATTGTTTCTGAACATTATCAAGGTAATTTACAAAATTTGGAGATGAGATCATCGTTGAAAAGGTAATTTCGTATCAAAATGCAATTAGAATTTTATTTTAAAGTATATTAATCATATGACTTTATATATTTAAAAACTTTATATATATTCGTCTAAATATGTAGATCATCTTAACTGTAACATTATGGAATTATTGGCATATCTACAGCAGTAATGCGGTTAAATAAAAGCCGCTTTAACCTAAAACAAAACGATGAATGTATTTTCATATATAAAAATGCTTTGTGGCAAATACAAAAGTAGATACTTTCGTAAATCTACGAAGAAAATCCATCAAGAAAAATAATTTTCAACACCTTGGAAATAATTTTATATCGATCACAAATACCATCGACTATATGATAAAGAAATTACAATCTCTGACAATAAAGTTCGATGAATAGTCCTGTAACATTAACGTAGATGAAGTATTAACGTAAGTTACCTTACTGTCCTTCGAAATAGTCACCTCCTATAACTATGCACCGCTGAGATCTGCTATACATGTCCTGTAAACTTTGCAAGAAGTCTTCTTTTGGGATGGAGTTCAAAAGTCTCGTCACATTTCGTTGGATGTCAGAAATATCGTCAAATCTCTTCCTTTTCAAAGCGAGTTTGAGTCGTGGAGATAGAAAGGATTGAGATCTGGCGAGAGATGGTGGGTGTTCAATTTGCACCACCCCCTTTTTTTGCCAGGAACTGTTTGTCGATATTAGCTGTGTGAGGGCGAGCATTGTCGTGAACATAAAACCATGAACCTTTTTGTGCGTACTGAGGTCGTACCTTGCGTAGACTTTTCATCAAACGGGTCAAAATTTCAATGTACCTTGCAGCATTCATCGTCCAGCTATCGTGCAAAATTAATCGACGATCTTGCTTGATTAATTTACCCATTTTCTCAATGTTTTCGTTACTGCCGGACTTTGCCGGTCTTTTGCTACGGGGTTGTTAGAAACACTTTCCCGACTTTCTCGAAGACGGGGGAACCACTTCTACACACACTCCAGGACAGTGCTTGATCTTCATAAACACATACCGGCATCGAATACGTTTTTGTCGGTGTCTTGCAAGCTTAAAATAAAACTTTAAATTGATCTTTTGTTCGTTCATTTTCCTGTTCTCAGTTAAGAACCAACGCACTAAACAAGCACTTTGTAAAACAAGTCTTACACGGAACACAAACGACGCTCAACTGAACAGTGGTGAGGGCAGATGGTCATCACCTGCCGCTAAGCATGAGCAGCATTTGGTTTTGTTAGTGTTGCCAGACTTCATTCACCAGTGGCGTAACGTACACCCTCGCATTTGGGGGAGGGCAGGTTTCTAGGGGGCCCCAAAGCCTGACTGCCGCCAAGTACCTACCCTTTGTAAAATCCAACTTGGGGGTTCAAAACCTGACTTTGCAGGGGGGGAGTCCCAAATGTTCTTAGTTACTCCACTGTCATTCACCGAACTTTATTGTCAGAGGTTGTAATTATTACTATTATTATTTAGAAAACTGAAAGGCATTATTCATATTCGTCCAGCGCAATATTTGAATGGATGTCATCCTTCAGATATGCACAAACACGTCTCCCAACTTTCTTTTATATAGCATATCCTTCTTTGATTTGGGATTTTATTTTCCATTAGTGTATATATATATTAAGGAATCTTTGGTCAAACTATTTTTGTAGAACCTAAGAATTTTCACGTTCTTTACAGTTTATGTGTGCATCAAAATAAATTTCTGGATATTATACTTTACTGATGGAGACTGTTCTTACAAGTTAATGGCATAAAAAAAAGTGTTTTGTATATGTGTAAGAGTAATTAAATCCTATTTTGTTATGCATCTATAATGCATATTTTGAATGTGAAACTTATTTAAAATATTTAAATATTAAATAGGAATGTAATTCTTGTGAATAGGCATAGTACTCTTTCAATGTTATATCCTAAAAATATGCAAGTACACATACAATGATGTAAAACGAGATTGAAAAAATAAAAAATGAAAGTAACTCTAGGCATTATAGTATAAGTGCTCTACTTTCATTTCGGTGTGAACTTGTGACCTCCGTAGCCGAGTGGTCATGGTCGAACGGCGTTATCAAACCGCGGGTTCGATTCCTGGTGCTACTCAATATCAGCCGTATAGAAGGGCTGATGCACCTCAAAATCCACACATTCACATGATGGGAAAGTTTAGGGATGGGATACCTGCTCACAGGTGTAATCATCACTTGACCGTGGTTCAAAATAACAAAATGCGCCTCCAAGACTGTTAAGTGGCTTCTAGTGTGATATTATTAAACAATCAATCGATGCTCATATGAATTATTATGGCTGTCTGTATGCGTAAGGCTACATGCCATTTAGAAATTTAAAAACACACTACTCAATTTTAATGCACATTTCGTGGAACTTAAGAACGGCAACGATAAAATTTTTGAGTTACCTTGAGTTGATTAATGTACATATTTGCTATATTTTTTCTTAAATATTAATTAATTGAATCCATTCATTAATAAAATATTTGATTAGATGTTTTTCAAATAGAGAGAAATTGAAAAGAATTGCATTTTTTCCAGTTTCTTTTATAGGATTTTTTTACCATAAAGTCAAGAACAGAGATGATAAATGAAATTACAGGTGAGATTTATATTAATTGCCTGTAGGGACCTTTTCAGATCTAATAAATAGCCACTGACACTAATAATAAAAGTATGTTAGATTTTTTGTGAGATTTGCAAAGTGCATTTTATGTCCCTTTTTTATATCAGGCTGCCTTTTTTATTTTATATTATATTTATTTTATATTGATTGACATAGAACTAAAAACTTGGTTCAGTAACTAAAACAGTTTTATTTTACGAATAAAACATTAAACAAGTGCCAGTAGCATTATGCGGAGAGCATTTGCTTGCAAGTGAAGAACAGCAACTGTGTGTGAAAGAATGCCCCAAATTTCTTTCAATACAAAAACATGTTGCTATCGTGCTAAAGATAGGCACTTAGTTGATGGTGCTGGTGTATGGTATAACTGATTTGATTTTTTAATGTGCCTTACTTCGAAGCTAAGCTAAGGTGCTATTGTTGACGAACCTGTTAATTTTGGACCCCGATCTCCAAGCATCTACATCACGCCAACGTGGGGAATCGGAGCCCTGACAGATTTAGCACGTATCGGCCTTTTTTCATGGCAAGTCTTCAGCTGAACCAGGACTCGTGCCCACAACTCGGCAATGCCGGCCACAAGTTCGCAACTGTGACCACATATGACATGATAAAAATTATTTTATACAAAATACATATTAATGAGAATTAGAAATAAATCAAGCTGGAATATATAAATAAAACACAATAAATTTTTAATATTAAAAATATAGTTTGATCCAAATATATTCTATTCACTTTTAATAGGCACTTATTTGGTTTCACGTTGATGCGCGTCTATTAATTCATTTACTTATGGGAAAAAAGGATTAAGTCCTTAATATGATCTCTTGTGAATCTCTTTTTTGGACATTACTCACTTTACTTATGGTATCCGACTATGTTCGGAACCATGATTTTACAAAAGCGTACAAATGAATAATATTTGATATTTAATGTCACTTAGATTAGAAAACGTATATAAAATTGTTTTAAGAAAATTATTTAAGTGCAATATTTTGACAAAAAATGAACATAAAATGACCCACTTTCAAAATATTCTCCTTTTGTGAAAAATGCTTCTATTATAATAATATTTTGCCTGTATATAGCTCAGACCTCTGTATAGAAGCTCAACTAGAATTTTTGAAATATGTAACTTAGAAGTGGATTTATTCATATTTTATTACAACAGAGGAAAGAAATTTAAAGAAAAAAACGCCGATAATTATTTCAATGGGTGGCAACTCTGAAAATAATGTGAATTTTTCAAAAGTCCTTGTTCAGACTGCAGAAATCTTTACTTTATATAAGCAAAATATTATTATAGAAGCATTTTTCATAAAAAGAGAATGTTTTGAAAATAGGTAATTCTAAGTTAATTTTTTGCCAAAATATTGTATTTAAATTATTTTTTTATCATAATGTTCTTTAAAACAATTTTATACATGTATTCTAATCTAATTTTATACATGTATTCTAATCTAAGTGAAAGTAAATATCTTGAAAATTATATATTTATGCGCTTTTTTAAAATCCCGGTTCCGAACGTAGTCGGATAACTTAAACGAATTCAATTCTCGGTGACTCTACAAATTGTAGTGTGTGTATATATAAATATGAATAGGGACGTCTTAAGACTTTTTGAGGCTCTGATCCCTTACATTAATGTAGGCCTCACATGACCTTTAAAAGTAGAGGCAATGCATATGATGTCAAATACTCTTACAAACCTAGGATAAATGAGCATAACTTACAATCGCCAAAACCGGCTCGACCGACTGCCACCTTTTGACTGAAGGAGAAATGATGGCGTATGGTGATAGGCCTATGCATGGACGACGGTCATCACATGTAATCAGTTGACATATCGTCCGAAATACCCAGTTTTTCGGGAAAAAACATCTGACCATTGAAATTATTCAAATCATTATCTTATTAAGGCAGAGGCCCTGTGTCGGGACCAGTTAGCCCATGCCTTAAGATGTCCCTGAATATGAAGAATACTTAAAATAATTATAGTCCCTTCTGTTATATTCAATAAAACTTGCAAGTGATTTTTCTGAAATTTTATTTTCCATTTTTTTTTTCAGAAATAAATTTGTAATACTTTTTTTACAGCCCAAAGTTATTAGCGAAACTTGCGTTTGAAATATTGGATGCCGTATCATATTTGCATATGCATGACATCATTCATCGTTGTCTTTCTCCCCAGAATATTCGTTTTGATTGTGAGGTATATTAATTATGGTTTAATAATTTGAGAGATATTGAAAATAATATGAGATTTGTAAATACATGAGCGAATTAAGCATTATAAATATTTTTATTCCTTTAGGGACATGTTAAATTATCAAATTACGGATTGTATTACATAACAGAGTGTGGAACCACCGTATCTTTTCCTATTGGGTAAGTAGCGATTCAAAAGAAGTTATTGTTAATATACATGATTTTTTTGTTCATATTCTTTAATTTTGATTATTATATTATTTAATTTTCAATTATTGCATTATTCTTGAACTATCAAAATGTTTGTACTTTCCGTCGAATATATCTATTACTCTTCCTATGTTTAAATACATCCAATTAATTGTTTTTAATGGGCTGCGAATTGGTGTTTTACCATTGCAGACCTAATACATTCCCGGAAACTGGTATCTTTTTTTAATATTGTTGAGAATACCTGCGCTCTAAATTCTTAAAAATAACCTACATAAATTATTCAGTAAGACCTTATATCCTAAACCAGTGGTTCTTCGATCCTTTTCGAAACTTTCGATCTTCGCTGCCCCTTTTTATGTATTAGCCTGACATCATAGATCCCCAAGATTTTGAACATTTCTCCCTGATTCCCAACACATAGCTGAGTGATTTATAGGTACCTCAGTAATCCTAAGACTGTCTGCTTTTTATGCACACTTTTTTAACACCTCTTTTTTTCCTTTAAGAAAACAGTAAACATCTAAATAAATATATTACAAAATACTTATTTAAAAAAAATTGTACTTAACAATACTAATTAAAATTTTTAATGAGAAGGTTGATTCTGCATTTCTTTTACAAGGGCTGCTATATCAGGTGTAATATTTGAGTCTGTAAAAGAGAAATTTTAACATTAAATGAGAGATCTTCGCGAACCCCCATGGATCCATGGACCACAGTTTAAGAATCGTTGTCTTAAATCCTTTGTGCTCTTTTAAATACCAAAGGTTTGGGCACTATTCTGGTTTGCCATGGAAAGAAAATTATTTTCTTGCTGTTCTGCTACTGGTCATGATAGTAAAAACTGTTTTTTGAATCAAACTAAATCATAGCATTCATCTCTTACAATCTCACAATTCTACTCTCTCTCCTGTCAAACTCATCACTCTCTCATTCCCACATTCTGCTATGGATCCAAGTCTATTATACAGCTGTTAAGAAACAGCTTCTATATCCTAAACATACTGCAGGCCTTTGATCTTTTAAGGGACATCAAAACTTATAATGTACTTTATACTAAAAGATTTATAATACACTTTATATATAATCTTAAATAATATATAACTACTACACAAAATAATAGATATTAAAATATAACAAGTATTTAATGCCTGATATTTAAATTTGTAAATCGCAATATTAATTATTTAAAAAGAAAATGAATTTTTAAAAGTAGTTTTATTACTTATAGCTTTCCAAAAAAAATATTAATTTTATATATTTAAACAAAATAGTTAAAATTTTAATATTACATGATTAGATAATAACTCTGAAAATAATGAATTTAAGACTCTGTATTAATTAACTAAATGTTAAGTTAAGAAATCAAATATTTTGCAATTAAAGATTTAATTCATCAGTTTGGGAATTGGCAGATTCAACTTATTAAAAGGACATTTTAGTTTCACAACTTAAACTTTTCCATTGAGTCCTTCATACACTTTTAAGATACGATTTAATATTTATTATAATGTGGGATAAATAGTTTTTTTTATTATTATTATTAAATCATATAATTAAATACACTGCTTGATTGTGAAAAAGTCACATCTTTGAGAACTGCTGAATATTACGCATATGTTGATGTGGTGCTGCAGTTCGTAGCACTATCGAAATTGTTAAGTATCTCAATTTCAGTTTCTAAGCTAATAATGTCTTATTTCACTTAACTCCAATTAAGTGCTTTGGAAAATGTCAGAGTTATGGAAATTGTGGACGATAAGTTTGGAGAAGTTGTAACCATTCGTTACTATAGCAATGGGGCGTGGCTTAGAAATTATTGACAGAAGTAGTCGGCTTTTAGAACTTATGTACTTTTAAAAGAAATGTATTTGGAATATTATAAACATATAATCACAGCAAAAGGGTAGTTTATTCCTTTGCAGTGAAGTAATAGCTGGGCAAAGGGAGAAAGTGCATTTAAGAAACCCACTGTGTCAGTGATGGTGAGGACAGGGCCGGCTCTAGCTATTTTGCCGCTCCGGACAAATATGGAAAATGTCGCCCCTCTCTCCAAAGCAAAAAATTGTGATAAAAAAGATAAATTGTTCACACAGATGCACAGCAAAAAACTCGAGTAGTTCTTGTGAATAAAAAGACAGCATAACAATATTATATATATAATTTTAAATCAAGTACAAAATAATTCGAAATTAAGGACATAATTACCTGTTATTATTTCAAACGAGTAAAATGTAAGAGAATGAATCGTCCATTTCAGCGTGCCAATTTTCTTCTAAAAAGTCTACTGATGATGGGGATCACAAACGTTTATATTTTAGCTTATAGTAACTACACTCAAGACTAAAATAAAACATCTCCTGTGACTCTCTATCTCCAAAAAACTCTTATTATCCCTGTCCCCTTTGGGATAGTTGACGCCGGACGTCGTATGTGTGAAAGGCATATCCGTTGTGACCATACTCCGGGATGGGGAGAAAGTTACTAATGAAAATTGTGTAAACCTATCAAATTCCATGATTGAACATGTACTTCCGCCTCAAAGTTTCAACATAAAAGAAAACTGACATTAAACATACAGAGTACAAAATAAGGAAGTAAGGTACGTTAACACGTTCGCTGTTGCGTCAGCATGGTACCTCGTATCCCGATGCCGCTCTGGGACGACGATCGACTATGATAAGTTATATGCTTTATTTTTAGCGTGCCTTTGGAGGCTTTTGTGGCATGTTAGTCTAGCATTATTTTTATATTTTATGTGCTTGTTTTTTAAATTTTGTGTTAATTTTTTTTATATCTTTTTTAAAAATAGCAGATATTACAAATATTGCAGGGCTTTCACAGCCTAATAAAAGGAAAGTAAATAAAAAATGGACTGAAGCCAAAATATTAGAATTACTAGAAACTCGTCTTACTTGCTTTACTAACTTACTCATCTTTCAGATTATGAGGTTTTTCAGTTTTTCTAGTTTTACTACTAAAATATAATTAATGTTTTTAATCATTAAAATACTATTTTGTAATTCGGCTTCGATATATCAATTTTCCCGGCAGCGAATGTGTTAAATGAAATACTAAATTCACACCCAACAATATTTCAGAAAATATAGCAAATTCTTTGCAACAAAAATATTTTTCAAATTCGATCCAAATGCTGCCCCGGTCTGGAGTCTTGCCCTAGAGCCGCTCCTGGCGAGGTGGAGAGAAATGGTGTTAAACCTTCCAAGGGAAAAAAGTACGTAAAAAATTTGGCAATGATAGGAGGAAAAGCAGTGGATGGTACAGTGAAGTTCCTGAAAATCATTCTGGACAGTAAGAATGGATTGGTTAACAGTTTTCAGTTCTTCATTAAGTTATGTTCATGGAATGAGGGAATGTGCTTTGGTTTTATTTTCAATTCGGTTGATATAGGTATTTGCTGTGGAGCTCAGTTTGGGGCAAGCTTGCAATAAAGAGGGATGGAGAATCTGCTTGTAAATAAAAAGTTGTTATGAAGTGATAGCTATGACTTTTTACTGATAAGTTCAAAAATAGGAAAGTAATTTTTCTAGTATATTGAATGTTTCTTCCATATGGATTTTAGAGTTCATATTTGTCACCGAAAATGAATTTGAGGTATTTGACCTCATTAATCTAGTTGAAAAAATAGAGGGAGATTTATCTATATTGATTGCAGTATGCCATTTAGTTAACCATTTTTTAAGTTCTTTCAGGTAGTTCTAGACTGCTCCTTAAATTTCATTTGTAACTTTTTAGGATAGATTTGTCATCTGCAAAAAGGTTTATTGTGACGGTAGGCCCGCGCCAAACCTAATCAAAACCGTCGTGCAAATGTCTAATGAGCACCTTTGCGCTGTGGTGATATTAGGGGGAAATAGTTTGTGGTTATAACACATGAAATGTGAAGATTTATTGACATAAAATATGAAAAATAAGAAAAAGTATGTTTTTCTTTTAACTTTTTAAAATGCGAAAGCATACTCTAATACATTTATTGAAGAATTATACGTATATTTATATTGTGAACAATAACACTACAAACAGGTTGAAATAATGCACTAAACACATCTATATTACCAAATATTGCTTGCACATGCTATATCTTACCATTTGAATTAAATTAATTTATATACACTCACTTTTTTTCAAAAGTTAAGCACCGAGAGGAAAATGCTAATTTCTGGAAGCCAATCAGAAATGAAGAGGATGCAATTCGCTGCAGAGGTAGGTGAAAGTGTGCAAATATGTTGGGTAACAGCCAACCGTGCTTTCATGTCAAGAAATATGCAAAAATGGCAGTCTTATAAGAAGCCAGCTTTATGAAGGGTTACAGAAGTTGATTGTAAGTGCTGATAGAAGGTGTTTAAAACTTTCGCGTACAATTTGTTTTCAAGACGTACGTGTTTCTATGACTTCCAGAAAACGAATGAAAGATTCTGAGCGCTGGCGTGCTGTGGGGCGCATTGAAGCAGGACTGTCGATAACAGATGCTCTTTTCTTCGGCGTTCATCATTCTGTAACTTCACGTTTATAGAAACAATTCCAAACCACACAGACAGTTATTCGAAGGCCCGTAGGCGGTCGCCCAAGGGTTACAATCCCCGCGGAAGATCGATATATTGCTATTGTAGCCAAGCTTAATCGCAGAGCGACCAACACACGTGTGACATCTATGGTTACAGCATCCATTGGTAAAGCTATATCTGCAGCTATACTGTACGAAGATTACATATGAATGGACTGTATGCCCGGGTACCTCGAGTTTGTGTTTCTCTATCTGTCCAATCAAGAGGGGCACGATAAAAGTGGTGCCAGGAACATGGCCATTGGACTGTGTCTGACTGGGGCAATGTCATGTTTACTGATGAGTCAAGATTTTCCTCTGGAGCCAGATAACAAGCATATAAGGATATGGCGTAAACAAGGAACACGCAATCAGGCTCAAAACATCATGCATTCCAAGGAGGAAGCATTATGGTGTGGGCAGGGATTCCATTAGGATACCGCACCGACCTGCACATCTTTAAAAGGGTTCTGTGACGGCTGTCCGGTATCAAGGTGAAGTCCTAGAACCGATTGTGAGATTGTACGCTGCAGTAGTTGGCCCTACTTTTGTTTTAATGGACGATAACGCACGTCCACATAGAGCTGACATCGTCGATGACTACCTGGAGAGTGAAGGGATTGCGCGTATGGCGTTTCCAGCATATTCGCCCGACTTTAATCCCATTGAAAATCTTTGGGATGCTCTCGGCCGTGCTGTATCTTCACGTTTCCCACCTCCAGCCACTCTTATTGAGCTGGAAACTGCTCTACAAGAAGAATGGCGATTGCTTAATTCTGCGGTGGTTGACCACCTAGTTGAAAGCATGGTCAGAAGGTGTAAACTTTGCATACAGATGAGCATATACCCTATTAATATCCTTTTTTTTTTCATTTTATTCTGTTTATTTTCACTTTATACATAATTCTGTTTAAGTCTCCAGTATGACATTATCTCATAATTTACAAAAATTTAATATTGTTTTCATTTCTATATATAATTATTGTTTTTGTTTTATGTATAAATATATATTTGATACTTTACTGTCAAATTTTGTGTCAATCAAAGCAGTATTTGTTTATATTTTTTTTGCACATTTTACATCTTTTACATCCATTAACTTTTGGAAGTGAGTGTATTATGATGAATATTTGAGAAATATATTACTACACAGAAAGATTTTTTGTAGAAATGCAATTAAGTAACTGAAACAATTCTAAACAAAATCATTTCGATATTTGGTGGGAGTTAAATTATAGAAATTTAGCTTCTGGGTTTAGTTTTTTAGCTCATTGATTTATCAATAAATGTGTGTCTAATTTTCTTAATATAACATTTTCAATAGAATTAATTGCAAGAGATACCCATTTATCTTGACCCATGGTAGATCTTGGCTATTTTTTATTGACGTTGTTTTAAAAATGGCCTCGGTTGCCAAGTAGTTATGGTCGAAATCTGAGGGCCGTTGTCTAACAGTGGGTTCAAATCTTGGTTCCACTGAAAGTGTAGGGAACACCACCGTTACATAGGGATGTTCCAACGCTGTGTAAGGAATGAGGTACTTTAAAACTACTGAGGCTCAAAGTTCTCACGTTGACATAGTGCGGAAGTTTGGAAAACCGGGTATCAGCTCAGATGTCCTCTGCGTTACTTGACCGAATTTTGAAATCCTTCAGTTTTCAATACCCCTTACGTAGCTGTAGAGTGAAATTTTAATAAAAATCAAATTAATTTTGTCTGTAAAGGATATCTCTCCTTTAGCTAATGAAACTGGATGGAACTAGCTAATGAAACACTATTAAAATTAGTAGGTAAACAAACATATCTATGCGACTATGCAAGTATACAACTAGGTGTATCTTCTCACGAACCGCTCGACGCAGAAACTCGCCAAAGGTACCAAAAGATCGGGAATGATCCGAGGAATCCGTTTTGACCATTTATATTCTGATAGTGCAATTAGTTAAAAAGATATTAATTAAAAACCTTAAAACGCATAATTATTGACATTTTTCCAGCCTGGCGGCGAAGTTCAAAATTTTGGAACTTTTTATTTTTTTCCAGACGTTTTTAAAACGCAATCTAATTTTTTTTTGAGACTCAGACAAAAAAATAATTACAGAATCGGAAAGATCATTTACTTCGCCACGATACATTATAATTTATTTTACAAAATAATGATATTTTCTATTTCTTACGATTTTTTCTAAAATGAGTCAAAATCGATGTTTTTTTGAAAATGATTTCTAAATCATTCCATTTTCATTTTCTTTCGCGTTAATGAAATGATATTTTACGCTAAAAAAGTTCATGCTTTTCTCTTTTTAAATCAGTCATTTAAAAAA
>BMAV01026096.1:66244-98043 GCA_019973955.1 Trichonephila inaurata madagascariensis | reverse complement strand
GAGAAGGTACTAGATCAAACCTTTCACTTTAAGACGATCAACATCTAAAGAAGATTGTTCTCTTTACAAACTCTGAGCATATCATTGAAACTTATGTCAGATTTACTTTCTTTCTGAACTGATTGAGGGTTTCTTTAACTTCTCTCTCAGAAATACGAGCTAATGTCCACGTATGTCTCGTAATTTGAAACTCGAGCAATTAATTAGGAGGATATCAAAGCTGACCACTTTCCAAACTTTATGTCAAGCCAAAGTGGGGGACATGGTCCTCAATAGATTTAACATGCATTAGTCCCTCCGCGCAACAGGTCTTCAGTGGCATCAGGGCTCAGGCAGAAATAACGTGATCAAAGCCACTTGGACTACCGCTGTCTCTCCAAATGCTACTATCCAAACTAGTGGCAAATTTAAAGCAATTCAGCGTCCTTTCCTGAGTATCCCATGCCTTATTAGAGATTAAAATCATTTCATGTGAAACAGAATCCTAAAAGAGTGGCAAAACAAGACACCTTTAAAAAATTTACATTACACATAGAGAAATAGGAAAAACATTTCCTTCTATAAAAATAAAATTTAGGAAAAAATACTTTTTTCAAGCACCAACAGAAGATATAACTCTCACTACCAAATCATTTGTCAAAAAATTATTACTCCCACCTATTCAAATACTTTATGTAAAATACTTTTCTAGACTTGATTAATGAATTTGCTGCACGGGCATAATTTTAGAATACTGAATAATATAGGCTGCATATCTGAATAATATAGATATAAATACAGGATTGCTTTTGTAAAGATATTTAATAAATTTATAATGAATAAAATGATTACTTTCATCGATATTCTAACTTTAAATTTAAGAACTTTTCATATAATGTAAAAGATAGATATATTTATCACAACAGAAAGATAGAGAAAATATGACATGGAATTTTTTGATTATTTTATAAAATAAATTTTATTTGCTATTCTGAAGTTAAGTATGTAATAACGAACCGAAAAATTTTAGATTTTCTTTATAGTTAATGTTAATAACTAAAATTTATATAATTTAAAGGAATGTGTAATCAAAGGCTGTTTGAATTTAAAGTTTTCATTATTGAAATATTGATTAGGGCCCAGTTGTCATTATAATTCTAGAAAAAGGAATTCCTATTTAGATGGGGATATTATTTTATAGATTTCAGATTAATTTTGATAGAAATATAAAGAAATTTGTAATAATAACTGTGATTTTTTTTTTTTTTTTTGGAATATAAATTGTTTGGTAATGCTTAGAATATTGTGGGGAGCGAAGAATATCAAAGTATAAAAAAAAGTATGCAAAATGCACAACTTTCGTATTCGTCAATCATTGGCCTCATGAAGTAAATATATAGGATTGTGTTGCTGTTATTCTTGTTACCAGCACCCCGAATTTTATTCACGAATTCAAAGTTAGTGTTTATAAATTATTTGAGATCATTATTCATGCAGCAGAATATTCTTTTCCGTAAAATAACATGTATGTGTATTTAGGCATGTTTCCTTTTGGTTTTCTTTTACAAAGATTTGTAACAGTATATAGAATAAATACATATGACACCATCTACGTTAAAGCCTACCAAAAATGGTGACAAAAATTCTGCAAGCCAAAACATTATTGATTCATTGATTTGAACAATTTGCATTCACAGCAAAAGTTTCATGCCTAAATAATGCGATTTCAATGTGCTGAAGTGTCGTTACATATTCTGTATTATTAGGAGTCTCCCTTAAGCTTGGAAATTCGGCTACTGAAGTGCTCCCTATTTATGAAAATAGAATAGTTTATGCAGCAATTTATTCACTATTTATGCATCACTGTTAACTTTCACTATATATGCATAGTATAATCAGTTTTTATTTTCAGCCACTATATGATGAAATAAACCTGATAATTTCCAGTGACATAACTGTTAAACTAGTTAGTTGCATGTGGTGTGATGTTAAAGACAAATTGTTTACTTCCAATAATGTTTGTATTTTGAGTTAAAGAAAACAAATCTTATTTTTTTTAATCATAATTGAATTTAATTTATATTTAAAAGAAACAATTTTTTTTCATTTGTTACAAACCGCATTAATTTTTTCTTACCTTTTTTAAGTGTTCCTAAGTATATGCCTCCAGAAGTTCTTGCCCGGGGCATGATTGATAGCTGTTCTTCAAGAAAATGTGATATTTGGTCACTTGGTATAATCTTACTAGAACTAACTTTGGTAAGTTTGTTTCGGTTTTTGTATAATATTTTTGTCACAATAATTATTTTCATGAATTATAAGATTAATTCTAGTACTTAAGAATTTTCCATACAATTCTGTAAAATTTCCTCATTAAAAGTCTTCAAAAATTTAAGGATTTGAGAAAGAATTGTTAATTCACTCGAAATTTATATATCAGTTTATTTTTTAAAAAACTGGTGTACGCTTCATTTTACTTTATTTCTTTTTAAAAGCTTAATGTAATACTAAAACTTAAAATTATTTATTTATTCATTTGCCCATGGAAACTAAATAAAAGAATAAGTTTTTAAAATTCAATAATTATGTCATTGTTGCAGCATTCATTCACTTATCTATGCAGCAAGTCATTGACTCTCAAACCCATACTTATGGTATTTAGTAGCTCAACTACCTTTTCCTCTTCCATGGACCAACAAATTTTTAAATTTTAGCATAAATATTAACCATGGTGCTTTTTATCTACTTGTTTTTAAAATATGATCCCCTTCCCTCCATAAAAGTAGTCTGTATACACCACTGCTGCAAGTGATGAAATTTTTCACTCGGAAATTCCTTCTACTCTTATAAAATGCAGTCTATTGTAATTTTTATTTCGAAATGTTACATCTTTTTCATCACCAATGAAATTTTATTTCTTACCAGAATATTTTCCTTCAATGTTTGAAACAAAAATTTCTTATTTTGCATCTTTTAAAAACGGATCAAAATTACACCAATTAGAATCATGATTTACTGTTTCGAACTGTATTATGAACTCGTATGTAGCATGTTAAAAGTTGTCAATTTTTTAAAAAATCTTGTTTTTGTTTCATGTAAAATTCCTTAGTATTCTTTTTAATATTATCAATTTATCTTTTATGAAAAGTTTGTGCAGAGTTGAATATTGTAATCCTTAAATATTTAAACTGTCTGAATAAAATGCTAGTAATTAAAATGTTTACTTGATTAATATTAAAACATTTAAGCAAATATCAAAGTTCATTGAATGAACATATATGCATATTCAGTGTTTGCAATATTATTTCCTTGCAGTTACTTGTGAAACAAGTATTTATAAGAAAGAAAGACAAATAAATTAAAACAAACAAGTTATACATGAATAAAAAAATTTAATCAGGTTCTTTAAAAGAAACATTTCGAAGAATTTTCAAATACTTATCAAATATTACCGAGGTAAACTTAAATCACACCCTAAAATGTTTGAGAATCCTTTCTCTATCACGGAAGTATGGATATTTTCATGGTCATTTTTTATTTGTAATTTAGCAAAGGGTGTTGACTTTCTTAAGTGTGTGCAGTAGAATTTTCTGTACTTAAAGGTTTAATTAATGGCAATATGCAGCCTTTCCTATAAAAAGGTAGGAAATTAACATTTTTCTTTTGTGAGAAATTTGATCATTTTTCCACCTATGTAATGGTTTAATGTATCTTCCAATATTCATGCATTCTCAAAAGAACGAGTCGTATTTGAAACAATATTTCCTTTACATACTATAGGCTGTATGTTGTATAAGATAATTTCCCTTTTTAAGGTTTTAAAATGTTGAATACTTCAAATAGAAAGCAACAAAATAGTTGTACGAAATGAGCTAGACAACCTTTTCTTGATTACAAAATTTCAATACACTAGTCTTAAAATTTTGTTTCATTCAATGTTTTCTAATAGTAGCATTATATATATATATTAATTGTGGAAGATTGCTTGATAAAAACCATAGATAGTTTTTTTAAAAATAATTGTAGGAAAATTTCACTTGTATGTTTGAAATATTTACATATTTCAAATGAACATGTTTTATTTTTCCTCTCTTGGCTAATGTATCAAGAAAGTAATGTATTTGTAGATTGAGGTACTAGTTCGAGTGTGTTATTCTTGTCATATAAAGACGATTTGATATTACAGGCTCTCTATTGTCAACTCTATTACTGTAAAGCAGAGGAGTCCAACTCGCCCTGCAGCATGCATTTTTGTGTCCCGGCCAATATATTGGCAAACAATAATACGAGTATATAATAAAATAACAAACCGTTGCAAAATAAAAATAAGGTAGAATTCGCTAAACTTTTTTTAACTACACTTTTTTTTAAACAAAATGCATACATTAATTTCGAATATATTTATTAATTTATTTTAATATTTTAAACATTTGGTCCTCAACTTTATATAAGATAGAACTTTTGGCTTGTAATATCATATGAATTTGATATGCCTGCTGTAAAGCAACATTTATTCCAAATAAAAAAATTTGAAAATTTTCCCATATTTATATTAAAAAGAATATTTAACATTGACTAATAGATATTAACAATGATTAAACTAATATTAAGCAGGGTATAATGTTTGCACTCTTTCTGTTAATGAGTTAATGACAAAATATATTCTTTGATATATTTCTATTAAGTTTAATTTTCTTTCTTTTTTGGTTTCTGATTGTTTCTATAAAATGCATCTCTAATTTTTGTAATTATATTCCAGGAAATTTCATTATGGTCTGACTTTACTTTAGAGAATTTATTAAAGGAAATTCTCTCACTTCTTAAATTTGGTATGATTATATTAATTACTAAACCAATATTTGTTTCTTGTACTTTTAAAAATGTTTTACTATTTTGAGGTGTAATTGTATATTATTATGAATGATGCAATTATAAGAATGTTAGTTTGACATGCATTCCTTGAATAAAATCACACTTTTATATAAATATTATGATAACAATTTTGAAATTTCTATTCCTTGCATTTATCTAAATAAATTGTAGCTACTCTTTACACCCAGGCACAAGAAAATACTCTATAGGTATAGTAATATGTTAAAATGTTCATTATTAAAAGCTTCGCATGAAATTATATGCAAGGCATGTAAGGTAAAGTCAGTAAATTACAGGAACTATCTACAATGATAGAAACATTTAGGTACGTACTTAATACTGATATATTACAGCATCTCTTGCAGATGAACTCTTTCTGATTTTTGACATGTCTGCTGTGGCTAAATGATTAAATCTGATGGTTTCTTATTGCCATGTTTTCTAAGTGCTGACATAACAATTTAGTTCAAATAATTAAGAGCGTTCTCATTTTGAAGGGTAGAATTTTTTGAGGGTGTTGAATCAATATTTCTGTTGAAGATTGATTCATCAAAAAGTGAGTGATAAAAATGATTTATCTAAAAAAAAACAACTTGCTTAGAATAAACATGTGCAACTCTGAAATATTTATACTCTAATTATATTCTTAAAAGTTTCAAGTTTATGTTATTTGGATAATTTATTGAAAAATATCATTTATGGTTTTTGAAACTCGTTTAATATTATTTTTGTCTGATTATATTTAGACTAGCATTCAATATTATATATATATTTTATTAATTTCAATTGATGTGTTATATATTTAAGATTCAGTAGCATTTTGTTTTTCATTTATTACTAAGGACATGTTTTTTATTTGCATATTTGTTATATTTTGCAAGAAGTAATATTAATTTTTTAAAAAGGTATTTTTTTAAAACTTTACAGTTATTGATAATAAAAATTTTGTTGTAGACAATGGCCATGAAATTGTTGCTCATATTGTGAAATACTATGATTCTTCAGTAAAATATGAAGTAAGTAAAGTGAAATGTGTGTGTTGATGAATAGAAAGTGAAGTAATTTGAAATGTGGATGTGAATTTTGTTTGCTGAAGTTATTTGTACAATGTTCCTAAAATATTATTTTTTTCCCTTACTAAGAGCAGTCCCATCAGTCTACAGTTACTTATTGAAGAATGTCTGAATCCTGTTTCAAATAGCAGGTATGCTGAGTTCTTTTAAGAAATTATTTTCTTTGTAAAAGTAAAATTTCAACTTAACTTTGGATATTTCTTAAAGTTCAAATATTTTATCAGGTTTTTTGTAAATTTACATTAATGCATAAGAAAATTTGAATGCATAAAACAGAATGTAACTCTTATATCTTTAGTTTTTTTTATGCTTTTTTTAGTTTTTTAATTAAAACATGTTGCTTCCTCTGATTAATTGAATATAAATTGAGAAACAAAGTGGGAATTTTAAAATAAACATATTTAGGGATTAACTATTTGTTTAAATTCATTATCTCTCCAAAAACTTTTGGTTTAATTTTTTTATTCTGTTGCATAGTACAGTGTCTTCTAATTTCAACATTTCAATGTATATGTCTTTCCTTATCAAGTTTGAAAAATTCTGACATTAGAAAATAAATCCACCTCTGTCTGAGTATTTTGAAGAAATTTATAATTATAGATAATTCTTTATTTATTCAAGTAACACAAAACTTCTCCAAAATATGACTTTTATATTGAACATTTTATATAATCTAAAACTGGTCCTTTTAAAGCTGCGGTTTCAGGTGTGTTATCAATTTTATGTTACTCGAGAGCTAAAGGAACAAAGAAATACTGTAGATAGTAAGCGATGATCATTTTATATATTCCTTTTAATTTTTCATAGGGAGCAAGGTTAACGTACTCATTAAAAAAGTATTCTTTGAAAAAAGTACTGAAATGAAAATACTTTTTATGTAATTTAAATAATTTTCTTTATGGTAGTACTCATATACAATATCAGTTTAGGCAACACAGTGTAAATGTATAAGGATTTATAAATGGAAATTTTTATTATTATTATATGATTAGAAATAGTGGAAAATGCTTATATAACTATCCAGCTTTGATCGTTATTTCTCCATTTACAGTCGGCCCTCTATTAAACGAAGTCACTAAATCCCGAAAAAAAGTTCGTTATGTGGAAAATTCGTTAAATAGAGATTCATCTTTTTGTATACTTTATAAACCACATAAAACAAATTTTAAATTCATAAACACTATATGTATATATATATATAAAATAAAGTAATTAATTTTTTTTTAACTAATGTCTATTTATTTTATATCTTACCCACCAAAATTAAATTCTCTTGAAAAAGAAAAAACAGTGTTCTGGAATACTGTTTTTTCAACTTTTAAGAAAATAATTTTTTATATGAAAATTAATGAATTTTAATCATATTTTCTAGTTTCAAGCCTACAAGTAATTTTAAACATACGTTATTTTATAACCAGTAATTTTAAGCATACATTACTACATGCAACCGTAAATTTAGTTATAGATAAAGTCGGTTAATTTTGTTTGAGTTTTCTATGTTTGAAAAAATGTTTTCCCTCATTATATGCTTTACAGGAGGTATATTATGAAAGGTACCAAAATTCCCTTAAGGCAATGTTTCTCAAACTGGGGTGCTTGCCCCTAGGGGTAGTGTGAGCTTATCGAAAAGTAGAAAGTAAAAGATTATTTAAAAAAAATTATTAATGTACTGAAAGGGAAGCAAAACAAAATACGAATACAAAATACATATAATAATAAAAAACAAAATAAGCATTTACACTGATATAATATAAATGTATGAGTACTGCACAATGTATTTGATAATTAATTTATTAATACTAAGTTAAGAACAAGTTAAAAAATACTAGTGAGCCCATGGGCTTGTCATATTCAAAATTATATGCAAAATTTTATAATTTCTAATTTGTACGGTTTATAATTAAAGTTGCATTGTAGCTTTAGCTTCAAAGTACATTATTATTGCTTTCAATACATTATTATTGTGTGGAGGGAAGGGAGGCACGATGAAAATTATGATTAAAAATTGGGTCGCAAATATTGAAAGTTTGTGAAGAAAATACGTGAGTACTTCTCATGTAATCCGAAATCGAATGGTTTCTAATGATGTTATCATATATGAAAGGTTATTGGTTGAAGGATTTAGGATGAAAGAGATATCAAAAAGTATTTCTAGTAAACTGTTGGGAGGAGGGAAGGTTGCACTTCCTGGATTAAACATCCAGAATTAATGTAGTTTTATTGTTATCAGTGAGGAAAGCGCCTGGTTAAACCAATTCAAGGCCAATAATTACCATAAAATGTGTTAAAAGAGAGTAATTTTGAATATCCAGAAATAGTATAAAAATAGGGTGAAGAAAAAATTCGAATCACTAGAATAAAAGTTTGTTAAATAGAAAATGTGCTTCGCTATTTGGAAGTTATTTTACAAAGAAAATCGTAAAATTTTGATTCCAGGAAAAAGTTCGCAAAATGGAAGTTCGTAAAATAGAGGTAAAAAAAAGGAAAGCTGAAATAATTGTATCCAACCAGATTTAAAGTTCAGGCATGAGGAAATTTCTCGGTCAGACAATCTTGTACAGAACAAGGGCGTAGCTACCGCATTATCAATGATGCAAGGCCCCCAAGCTACAGGGGCCACAACATGTGTAACTATAGTCAAACTAACAGGGTTCTCATATCTTAAAAAAGGTCCCTCAAAGGAATTTTTATACAGGGCCCTCATAGAACTAGCTACGCCAGTGGTACAGAATCAAATTAATCAGTTCCTTCGAACTTCTCAACAACATTTATCCCTATCCGAGACTCCGTTGAATTCGGAAGTTACTCCAAATGCACAGACTATCTATACCAAACGACGAAAATCGAAAATAGAAATCGGATCAAAAATTTTGCAGTCATAATCTGACACTGAGATTTTTGTGTTTACGTTGAGTAACATAAGTCACTATCAAGAAGAGATTGAGATTAGTTCTTAGCCTGTGAACAGAGATAACAGGGACGTAGTGAAACAAGCACTTTCTAAGCATTTTCTTTTTACGACCCGAGATTGTGCATCCTATGCAAGATGCTCACTGGTCATAATATAGTTCAAAGCGGTCCCACACAGCAGTTAAATAACGGTGATGAATATTATCCTAGAGACGATGATCCTAGACACACACACACACATTTTTCCAATTTTCATTTCTAAAGAAAATTAAATAATGGTGAAACTCACAACCTCTCCACTCGTTGGTTTATTCAAGTTCTAAAAATAAAGTTTTCTGTTTTCCAGTCAGACTATTTGTCAATTCAAAAAAAACTCTAATGGTACAGAAAGGGTGATGTGCTTAGAAATACTTAAGTAGTATTTTACACAGACATAAGAATACTAAAGAACATATAGCCTATATGGTCCAATGGATAACATTAGAGAAGGGAATAAAGCACGGAAAAACATTTGACCAAGAAAACGAAAAGTGTATTCTTGAATCTCAAAATCATTGGTAAAATTTGATTGAGATATTGATATAATAAATTTCTTAGACTATCCTAATCTGACGTTTAGTGGTCACACAGAATCTCTCAAAACAGACCAAGACACTAAGAATTTTGGAAATTTCATAGACTTATTTAAATTGATAGCTAAATATGATCATACGTTACGGGAACACATAAAATGCATTGATAATAAACAACTTGCACACCATTATCTAAGCCACGATATCCAAAATGAATTGATCACAATCATATCAAACACAGTTACCACTGAAGACAAAATATTATTTTTTACTAGAGATAGTACTGGAATTTAACACTTAAGATATATATATTGTAGTACATCAACTGGAAGTATAGAAGAAAACTTGATCAAATTTCTTGCTGTCACTGAAATGACTGGAGAATATTTGACCAATGCAATACTGGGAGAGCTTGGGAAAAAATGGCTTGGATATTCAGAATTGTCGTGGACTAGGATAGGACAATGCTGCAAATATGGTAGGCATAATTAGTGGAGTTAAAACTCAAATATAAATCCCATGGCATTTTGCACACCTTGAGGTTGTCATAGCTGGAATGTGTTATTGGTAGACGCAGCTAATTCACCAACGGCAACAAAAACATTTTTTGATTTTATTCAGATTTTTTTGCTATTTTCAAGTTCCAGCAAACGCTGGAAAATTATCAAATATAAATTAAAGCTTACTATTAAGCCTTTATCAAACACAAGGTGGGAAAGCAAATTCAAGGCGGTGAAAGCAGCATTATGATGATGTTGTTGTTGTGTGCATAGAAAACTTAAAAAACCAAACGGAACAATCTGACACACTCAGTGATTGTGATTCCGTTTTAAATGAAGTGTTCAGTTTGGAATTTTTATCATATCATTACTTGTATGATAGGAGTTATTAATGTGTGCCAATACCACAAGCAAATTTTGGCAATCTGTACAAGCCTATTTATTTATCACTCTTGAAAATTTGCATACATTTTGTAGCTGGATCAAAGAGTATTGACAAACTGGATTCAAAAATTGCTTATCTGACGCTCGTAAGTTTATTGGAAAAGCAGTTATGACTTGTCCAAAGATTTTAAAAATGAAAGGGTAGCCAAAAAGAAAAGAATGTTTGATTATGAAGGCGGCGATCAACCTATAGAGTCTGTCAAAAACCGGTTAGAAACAGATTTTTTTTAATACCATAATTGATTCTGTGATAAGCAATATGGATTCAAGATTTATGCCTTTATATCAACATTTTGAAAATTTTGGTATTCTCTATGACTTTAACAAGCTAAAAAATATTCCAAAAGAGCAAATACTAAAAACTGTCAAGATTTGCACGCAGTCTTGCAAGTAGGTGAGAACAGTGACTTCCAACCTTACAAATTATATGAAGAATTACAAAATATGATCCCACATTTACTCAACACCATTAGAGACGTAAAACAGCTGCTCAAATATGTCATAGAGAACGATTTGAAAGAAATTTTCCCAAATATTTACATTGTCTTTCGAATTTTGTTAATAATACTTGTAAGTCCCACTTCTGCTCAGAGGAGCTTTTCAAAAGCAAAACTGATAAAAAATTATGTAAAAAATACAATGGGTCAGGAAAGACTTTCAGCTTTGGCAGTTTTATCTATTGAAGCAAATGTAGCATATAACGTAAATTATGAGCCAATCATTAAGGATTTCAGCAAAATTAGAAGTAGAAAATTTCTGTTTCTTTTTTTTTATTATTGTTTAATGAGCCAAATAAATATGAGTAAAAAGTTTGGTTTTCTTCATTATGAATAAAATTTGTTTTTTTATCTTATTGACCTTCTTCTTACGCCACCAGAGGGCCTCGCGAAATGTGTCTTGCCCACATTAAGTTCAGGTTTCGCGCCGCCACTGCTCGAGGGTCGGTCAACTGCTCCCTAAAAACAGTTAACCCTCTCCGAAATCGCACAGATTAGCGCGAACATTTCATAATCCACCGCCAACAGTAGCCAGATGTACTATACATGTGCCATATATTCCGGCATATAACGCGCACTTGTGACTAAAAAAATATCGAAATTTACGAGTGTACATTATACGTCGGATATAAAAATGATAGTTTTAAAAATAAGATGAGCTTAAAATAAGATTTCTACTTTTATCTGAATTCTCTCTGATTATTTAAAGGAAATGACGCAATTTATGAACTGTCATTATTGGGTAACAGGACAATTTCGTTTTCGTCAACCCTTGTATCTTCAGGCACATAATCTAATTCTGTTTCATTTTCACCATCACTGTTACTAGAATCAATAAATAATCATCTTACATTCCATCTTCATTGTTAAATATACTACGTAAGTGTGGGTTTGTTTTAAATGACTTTTTTTTTAATTATGTCAGGTTTAATTCCATTCTATGCTTTTATTATCCTCTCGCGCACTATTTCTACACTGGCATGAGGCATTTGGCCTCCTTTTGTAAATATTTTTTCACCTTTTAGCCTCTTTTCTTGAGCTTTAGTGTTAATTGTAGTAGTATATCGATGCTCAAAAGCCTGGTATTATACTTCCAATAAATGGCTTCAAAAGATAAGAACATTAAACATATACATTTCAAGTTTTCTTCATAAAAAAGGGTGCGCACTATACATAGAATATGAATAAAAATTAAAAAGTGCAGTTTGAAAATATGGGCGTGTATAATACATTGAAATATATGGTAACTATGTCTACCAGACTGACCAAAATATGGGATAGTAGCTATGAGATCGGATCTGTAATGCTTTTCATTCTGATTATAGTTGATTTTTACTTCCTAATATAAATATTTTCACTTTCTGTTAATGTGGTTACTAGAATTACTTATATTTTGTGATTTTTATAGACCTGAATCTCATCAACTATTGTCTCATCCCTTTTTTGAGGAACACATGCTGACAGAAGATTTGAAAACTACTGTTTTTCCCTTGTCGTTCTTGTCCACGCAGCTAAGATGTAATGGTTATGAGAAAATGGTGAAATTAGATTCCAAAATTGGTATGCATTTGCATTAATCTTGATTGTGTTCATGTCTAATGATGTGATGCATTCATCCATAAATTTTAGAAACTTTTAAATATTAATTTATTTTATATTTTAAGTGATTTACAATTTTTTTAATTTAAAATTTTAATGTTATAGAAGAGCATAGAGTTGAAGCAAAAAATGTTTAAAGCAAAAAATTTGATCTTTATTTTTAATTTTAAATATGTATGCGTTTATTATTATTCAGAAGAGCTATTTTAAAATTACCTTTTTCTCACAATGTATTTCTCAATATAAGAAGGGATCGTTTCAGATTTCTATGATCATTAATCTAATTTCAACTCAAACAAATTTGATAAAACTGTATTTAGAAGTTTTGAAAAATGTTTTTGTTTTTAATGGAGGAATTGTTCATGTACCCACATAGTTATATTTAAATCACGTGTATTTTCGACAAAGAGCGTGTGGTGTTACTTTTTACTTTTCTCTACAGATACAACTTGTAAAGGGGCTGTACTAGCCAAAACTTTTGTATTAGTTTTTTTTTTTTTTACTGGAAGAAATTATTAATTATAAATTCTACATCAAATTAATATCATTTAAGGAAAATATTTTTGCATAATTTTTCCCTTCAGGCATGTGAGACTATTGAATAACAGTAGGAAGTGCCTTGCTTAATTAAAAATATTAAGTAAAATATGAAACCTGAGGAAAGTAATGCAAACACATAAAAAAGTATATAACTCATTCAACTATTGTTAAAATTCCACTATTATTATTCTAACAAAATTATTTTAGTTATTCTCATGACCATCCTAATCCTCAGTATAAATAATCCTTATATATATACATTGAAATGCAAAAATCATGGGGTTCTGCTCTAATATAGTGTTTTTTATATCCTATCTGGAAAAGTTAGTTATTCTTTGTGCTGTAAACTACAAAGTAAGTTAAATTTTGTGACACAATGATATGGCTATGCTATTTTTGTGTAAAATCAAGGTCTGGCCTAAGTTAAATTCAGTCATAATTTTAATTTTTTTAAATCTGTTAGAATTAATATCAAAACCAGACATTTTTGTTTTTGAAAAGCATTCTCAATTGTAGAAATTGGTTAAATTACTTGAGAATACATAATTGCATATTTACTTAGCTTTACATTGATCTTTGTAAATTATCATGGCATCTTGATTTTATTTAAAATCCCATTTATCTCAGTATTGCTTATTTATTATTTTTAATTTTTTTTTCTGTGAGACAATTGTATATTAATTAGGGTATTGGTTTAAAATATCTAAAAGGCTTGAAAAGCTACACTAGTGTAAGAAATTACGAAAATTTTCAGACCTGGTCGATTATCTCTAGAACTACTGGACCGATTTTTATGAAATTTGATATGTGTACATACATTGATACAATACAAAACAAATAACTATTTAACAATTGTAATACATACGCATGATCGTGCATAACATTCGTTAGAAGGTATGAAATAGCAGTTGCAGAATAAACAAAAGAAATAGGTTAATAGGGGTATGGCCCCTTCTTACAGCTATACAGGCCTTGCAGCCTGAAGTCATACTTGAAATAAGGCAGTTTATCAGTTCTTTTTACAATTCGTCCCACTAGTTCAGCAACGCTGGTTTAATTTCCTGGGTGGTTCTCGGAGGGGGGTTGCGGTTGCAATTGCCCTCCTCTGAGCATCCCGGATGTACTCTATAGGGTTAAGGTCTGGAAACCTAGCTAGCCAGACTATCCGGTGAATATCCTCATTCTCTAGAAATTCGTCATCCAGTAGAACTCTATGTGGCCTCGCGTTATCGTCCATTAATATGATCTCAGGGCCACATGCACCCCTGAAAAGAACATAGGGCTCCAAGACCTCATCCATATACCTCACACCAGTGACAGAGCCTCTTTCAAATACATGGAGTACGGCCATCTAACATGATACCAGCCCAAACCATTAAACCTCCTCCGCCATAATTGTCGATTTCGTGGACATTGAAGTGTAAGTAGCGGGTTCCTGATTCTCTTCATATGAACGTATGGCAAAAATCGGAGTTTATGCTGAAACGGGACTCATCGGTGAACAGAACGGTTTCCCATTGATCCATACTCCAAACTCTATACTGTCCGCACCATGCTAAACGGACTCTCCTGTTCGTAGACGTGAGCGGGAAGAAAACAGCATGTCTTCTGGCAAACAATCCTCTCTCATAAAGCCTTTTTGAAACAGTCACCCTTGATACACGGGTTCCTGTGGCTGCATACAAGTAACGAGGGAGCTGAGAAGCTGTAGCCCCTTTGTTACGCCTCGCTATAATCGACAAATGACGATATTCTCTGGCCGTCGTTGCTATTGGACGACCTTGCCCAGGCTTTATCTCGATGGATCCAGTATCCTGGAACTGTTTCCATAAGTTACAAACGACGCTGGGCGTTAAATTGAACTCTCTGGGATTGACACTGACCTGCTTCTAGCGTCCCCACAATTCGCCAAATCATTCCATCATCTAAACGTTGGTGGTTACTCATATTTACTGTTACAGTTTGAATTGAACAGATTGCTTCAAAATAACACCAAGAAATTCGACAATGTTTGCTGGCGAACAAAATGCGTCTTAACTTACACGCTCTTATAAAGTCAGTTTTTCTGCTGACTCCGCTTACACACTCGTGCACGCGTACGTATTTGCCGTACAAGATTTGCATTTTTATCTAGAAGCAGTGGTTTTTCATTCTGTTCTTTTCATGCAATTCGATGAAAAAAAGCAAATTCTCTTAATTTATTTCACCAGTGTCTTTTAAAATGGATTATATGGCATCTTGCCTTCCTCAAAATTGTAATGATTATTTAAGAAATCCTGTTAAAACAATAGGTGCATCAGAGCAGTTATTTTAGAATTGTGCTGATACACACTCTGTTGTCAGTGGCTATATGCTAGATTTTATGTTTTTCATAAAAGCATTTGAATCGCACTTCCTCTTGTTAATAATTTAAAGTAGTAATGCCAATAATTTTCAAGTAATGTAAATGCCCTTCTAGTTGCTTATGTTTTGTATATTGTTATTCCAAGCAATGTCTTGTACCAGGGGTGTCGACTCTTAGCTTCATTGGGCCCATCGGAAAAAATTTATTGTTTTCGAGCACACATAAAATACACCAATATAACAATAGCTGATAGGGAAAGGCCCAATGTATTATTAGCATATGTTAGTAATTAAAACTTTAAAATTTTTTATCATAAAAGTAAAAAAACAAGACAGGAAGAACAATTTGGTGGTATTGTTTTTGTGCTGTAAATAGTTCGATATTTAATTTCGTGGAGATTGGTTGCAATTCTCGGCAAGTTTTTGATGTGTTCTTCTGGTATTTTAGTTCTATTTTTATTGTATGCGTTCTTTGTATTTGAAAATACCTGCTCCAAAATGTAGGTGTTTCCAAATAGTGATGTTATGAAGGAAAAGGTGCTTATTTTCTGTTAGGAATATATATACAGTGGTGGCCAAAATTGTGGACACTTTTTTTAAAATTATGTTTTTGAGTTTGTATGCTTATAGAAAATGTTTTTTTGCACAAAATGCAAAGTCTTTTATATCATTTTAAAGAGAGTTTAATTCTTAATTCAATGCAAAAAACAAAGTTCAAATATTTTTAAAGTAAAAAAAGTTATGTGTGCTCCAGTAACTATCGATATATATTAGATTTTGATGATAGCAGTGAGTTATGAGTATTTAGTGGAGTGGCGTTTATATTTTTTTATTAGTTTCATATCAATGTTTCATTGAACTGAAAATAGTTTTAAGCTCTTCCTTCGTTATTACATGATACCAGAAAACAATTATATCCTCAATTAGTTCCTTTTTATTTCATGGGTACCTCATTTGGACAAGAGTTTTCAAATGGTGCCATAAGTTTAGGATAGGATTGAGATAAAGACTGTTTCCTGGCCAGGACAACAATAATATTTAGTCAAGAAGCAATGATATCAAAGAAAAGAGTAGATTGGAGACCTAGAAAAAGATGTGACGAGAAAGTGGTATTTGTTAAAAATGGAAGACAGGAGGGTGGTTCAGGGACTACATCTGGAGATTGAAAGTTTTGTTTAAGATATCAGGAGAAAAATTTAATAAAAAACAAAGCAAAAAATGGTTGAAAAAGGTGTACCACATCTGTTGATGACAGAAGAATAAAAGTACTTTGCCTCCAAGATAAAAGAATGTCATCAGAAGTTATCTGAATGATGCTGGTGTTTCTGCCAGTTCAAAAACAATCAGAAGATTAGCAGATGTTAGACTAAGAGGTAGAATTCCACAAAAAAAAGCCTTATCTCAATTTAGAGCAGTGCTAAAGAAGACTACAGGGGTCACGAGTTAAATGGAGGGATAAAACTAAGATATTATTTGGTAGTGATGGTCGAAAATATTTCAGATGTAGAATAGGAGAAATGCTACATCCTGACGTCATCCAGCAACTGTGAAGTACCCACAGAGTCTTAGGATTTTGTCATGCATATCAGTAGATGGTATCAGTCGCATTCATATCATCAATGGAACAATTAATGTCAGAAAATACATTGACACCTTTTTAAAGCCCAAACATCTACCTTCCATCTATTTACAAGCAATGTTTCATTTATTTTTGTGCAAGATTCTACTCCTTGCCACACAGTAAAGTAATCGAAAGAATGGTATTGTTCTAAGATCATTGAGTTGGTGACCTATCCAGAGGAAACAGTCTTGACCTCAATCCTATCGAAAACTTAGGGCACCGTCTGAAAACTCTTGTCCAAATGATGTACCCATGAAGTAAAAAGGACCTACTGGAGGATATAATTGTTTTCCTGGCATCATGTGTAACAACGAAGGAAGAACTTAAAACACTATTTTCAGCTCAATGAAACATCGATGTGAAGCTGTAATAAAAAAAAATAAAGGCTACCCAACTAGGCACTGATAGCTCACTGCTCTCATGAGTTACTAATTTATATCGATAGTTATTAGAGCATAACTCTTTTTCTGTTGCAAATATTTGAATTTTGTTTTTTTGTATTGAATTAAGTATTTAGTTTCCTTTGAAGTGATATCAAAGACTGCATTTTGTGCAACTTAACATTTCTATAAGTGTACAAACTTAAAAAGTATAACAATTTTAAAATGTGTCCACAATTTTGACCACCACTGTATACATATATAAAATATATGTTGCAGGGAAATGGTGAAATTAGGTATTTCATCAAATCCCTAAGAGATAATCAATTGATGAGAGATGTTAAAATAACGTTCCTTCAAGGTCATTTCCCTGATGAAAGTGATTCTATCAAATCCTTGAACTGTTTCAGTGAAATGATGAAATGAACTAGTCAGGATTTGCATTGGCAAAATGCTATACAGGGGGAGAACCCCGGGCGGGCGGGCCCGAGGCCTTGTACTTCCTAACCATACAGGTAGTAATATCGATCCCCTAAATATCAACCTCATATCTTTACAAAAATGGCACCATAGGATTAACATAGGGACTGATTACCAGCCTAATTTTCTAATTATTTGGTTATTAATTTTTCGAATAAATAATTTGTATTTCATTGACCATTGTTGTATTACTTCTACGTTTAATAATGCACCATATTTGTTAAATAAACACTTTAAACTCTTGACAATATTATTTCATCATTTTATTGAAACAGCCCAGGGATTCGTTCAAATCCGTTACCTTTATCAGGGAAATAACCTTGAAATGACGTTATTTTAACATCTACCGTCAAGTGATCATCTCCCTTAGGGATTTGATGAGATTCCTAATTTCATCATTTTTCTGCGATATAATATATATGTTAAGTATTGTAGTAGCGTTGGCCGGTGTTGGTTTGTTTGGATTGTTGTCATATCTGGTTTAGTGAAAACATCTTCAGAATTAATTTTCATCTGATTTATTTATTTACACATAGCGTAGGTAGCTGGTTAATCACTTTTATATTTCACATCTATTTGTTAAAAACACGAAAACAGGCACATATAACAGAAGCGACATCTTGACAGACGCAACACAAAGACAGAGAAAGCTGCAGTTATTTACATTCTTACGTGGTTGTTTACATGCTAACGGCAAGCAGACAAAGAGGGCGATTACACAAGATTTTTGCTTTTATACCGGCAGTGCAAGAGCGTGATTATTACGTAATAGTAGTTCTGATTGTATAGAATGGGTGGGAGAGGGATTTCGGACTAGCCGATTACGATTAAGATTACAATATTATTTTTAAACCAAAGAACAAAATACAAAGAGTTAATAAAAAGGTTACTAGAGGGAATTATTATATATATATACATATATATATGGTATATATATATATGGTGTATATATATACGAGGGTAAGTTGAAAAATAAGTTTCCCCTGTCGACTGTGTGGTCAGAGTTGTGTATGAAAGTCAAGAAATAGAATGAGACATTAAAGATATGACATACCTTTATTTTATTATTCTCTTACGAGTACGTTGAGACATTTGTCATATCGCTTGATAAGCTTCAAAAAGTCCTCTAAGAAAAAATCAGGGCTTTGCATATTGAAGAAGCGTTGAACGGCTATGGGCGACACAGGGCGCGAAAGGCGACACAGGGCGCGAAAGGCGACACAGCAGAAAAACGCGCAAGTCACCGATACACCATTGGGTAGAGGTCGCTGCAAATCAAGCGGCGCTGTTGCAGTGCCTGCGCAAAGCGGAGACCAGCCTCTCATTTGAGCCCCGGTAGGTATGGAGAGAAGGTGCGTTTTGAATTCGTGGTCAAAGGAGGAAGTGAGAGTGGTTATCCGCTATGAATGGGCACGTGGAGTATCAGGAACAGAAATTCATAACCGCCTTGTGGAAGTCTATGGGCCAGGTGTGATGTCGAAGCAAATGGTGTCGCACATTCAGTGATGGACGTCAGCAAGTGGAGGACATTCCGAGAGCTGGACGGACGCGCACGGACACTACAGATGCAAATGTCGGGAAGGTGGATGACATGATTAGAGCGAACCGGTGTATCACCATCGATGAAGTAGCGGAAGAACTTGGAATCTCACATGAGTGAGCTCAAAACATCATCCACGACATTCTTCGATACAGAAAAGTGTCAGCACGATGGGTGCCCCGACAATTGACCTCGTCACACCAGGAAGCAATACTGAAGTGAAACAAGCCGTTCAACGCTTCTTCCATATGCAAAGCCCTGATTTTTTCCTGGAGGGCTTTTTGAAGCTTATTAAGCGATATGACAAATGTCTCAATGTACTTGGTACCTATGTGGAAAAATAAAGGTATGTCATATTGTGACATAGCCATCCTGCGATAGCTATGTCTTGTAGGATCCGCGTAAGCTAGAGGTGTGGAATTATCTAAAAGATGAGACATTTTGTAATTCTTAACACAACTTTTATTAAGAATAACTTAAATTACTTAATTCTAAATAACAACTTTCTTTAAGTGAGAATAAGCCACAAATTAATCTGAATATTTAAGTCAGATCGCACTACTAGATCACTTATCCTAATGATAGTTAATTATCTGCCTAATCTAACTTTCTATACAAAATATTACCGTTTATAAAGTAACCCTCCTACCTTGGTTGAAGACTCTCCTATTCTGCTACTTGTAGATAAGTATACTCAGGCACTATTACTCTTTCTTATAATTAATATTATTAACGAAGATGGGCGTATCCTTCTTCCTTGTGAGTAGGCCGTCTAACACTTGTTCCGAACTGTTCCGCACTAAGTTATCTCTAAGATTGCCGTTCTTCTCACTAAACCTTCTATCCTTTTAAAGTATATCTTATTTGCATTTTCGCTTTGTTTCTCTTGGTATTGGGTTGGAAAAGTTTTGCCATTAATCGTGGCCGTCAAAGAACGTAGGAGTTATGTTAGAAGAAGAACGCGAGAGATGTCACAATATCTTTAATGTCTCATTCTATTTTTTGACTTTCATGCACAACTCTGACCACAGTCGACAGGGGAAACTTATTTTTCAACTTACCCTCGTATATATGGTATATGTACCATAAAATTCGGCGTTTAACATGCACCTATACTTTCAAGCTGCATTTTTTAAGTTTTAGGTATATTCGTCGTATAGTGCGCACCCCCTTCTTTTACGAAGGAGCCTGAAATGTATGTGTGCATTTCTACTATGTTTTGAAGTCATTTTTTGGAGATATTATTCCAAGATTTTTTAAAAATAGTATACTTCTAGAATTTCAACCCTTTAAATTCATTAGGTATGTCGGTTCTTTTAAATAAACATTATTTCAATCTATGTAAGTCTAATTTTTTTATGCTCATCTATTTTTTTATTTTTTTTTAATTTTTGAAGCTACCATTTTTATACCCGGCGTATAATGCGCACCCGTAAATTTCGATCTTGTTTTTTGTGTTAAAAGTGCGCGTTATACACCGGATTTCACGGTATCTATGTATATAATATTATAAAATTCCAGTAAAATGAAATGGTAAAATTTTTTTCTTTAACTTGAATATCAGCTTGTAGATGCCTTTCATTTGTAAATTGGCAACTGATAAGTTTGTTTGAAGAAAGCCTAAAATTAAATCTTGTATTGCAGGATTTTTTTTTTTCTTCAGTAAATTTAGAAGCTTACTCTTAAATTTCTATGTTAGATCCAAACTCAATACTTAATACTTTTTCTTTTAGCCAACATACCAAATGTATAATATTATTTGCTTTGATTTAAAATTATCATAATCTCAGCTTCATTATAAACACTTTATTCATTTGAAACATTGAAAAGATTGGTTAGTTTTCAACTTGGAGAAACGTGTTGAATTAACTTAAATAAGCTTTTATTTATTTATTTATTTTGTAGACATTTTAGTGTTATTTATATTCGGTTTTTTATGAACAGAAACATTTAAATAAGTTGTACATTATACTAATAATTATGTTGCTCTCTGTAACTGCATTATTCTTATGCAGAGATTTCTCAGTTATATATTTTTATTATTCAAGTTCTGTTTGTAAAATAATTTCATTTTATCTTATTGACTTCCAAAACATTTACATAATGTTTCTATTGTTTACGAATTTAATAGTTTCATCTTGATTTTAAACTATTGAATTTCAATAACTTGATTTTCTGTAAACATTAGTAAATAACAAAATTCACTTAGTTTCTACTAATTTACTCAAAGCTTTTAATTTTCTTCTTTCCTTTGGGATTGACAAAATCTGCCCTTGAAATAGAAAAAGTAATATGGGAATCTTAATTCTTGTTGATTTAACAGATTTTAGTTTCAGATAATTTAGGGAAATATTTTAATGTTCACTTCGTAAAAAAATAAATTTAAAATGTTCATGAAAGAAAAACAATTAAAAATAAGATGTACTCTCTGATAAAAGTCATTTCATTGCGTTTATTAAAGAATATCTGTATAAAGCCAATATTAAAGAAAAAAATATTTTTGAAGTATATACACATGGTAAAATAATTCAAAGTTCTCTGTTATATTGTAGTACATTACTCAAAATCAGTGACACATCAAAACTATCGAAGCTTCTGTTTAAGATCTGGTTAGTTCTGCAGTTTTTGACAGTAAATTTCTTCAAACAGAATGACTCTTTAGAGATAAAAAGTATTCTTACTGGTGCAATACATATGGCTTAGAGTAATCCCCAAGTGCATATTGTTTTAATGTGTTTCAAACATCTCTTCTAAAATGTGTTTTTTTTTAATATTGTAAATTTTTAATAAAGCTGCATAATTCTGCTTGTGCAGATTATATTATTAAAAGGAATTTTTAACATAAATATTAATACTTTTTTATTTTTCTACTTTCTAATTTGTTCATATACCTCAATTTCAATAATTTAATTTACTTTCAGTTAATTATTATTTCAGATGATCATCTATCAAAGCGGCCTCTTCAAGAATTGTATTATTTGTGGCAGTTAGCCGGTGGTGATTTGGAAGCTGAGCTGCGAAGACAAGAACTTATCAAAGCCAAACCTCCTATCGTAACAGTTTCTAAGTAATTTTTTTTTTAAATTTCTCTTCTAATTAACTGAGTGAAAATTTAAAAACTCTCTTCTAATTAATTGAATGGAAATTTAAAGACTAATCGTTAAAAACATGCATTCTTTTTTTATTCTCTTTTCATGGGTTTTTAAATTCGTTATTGATGCTTTTTGACTTTTTTTAGAAATCAAAAGCTTAACTCTACCATTATCTATAGCTTGGTTAAGTTTTTTTTATAAACTTTGGGATGCTACTGTATGAGGTACTTGACCCTTTTATTTGAATATTTTGTCTAGTAGGCTCATATTTGCAAATCCTAATGTGATCTGCCCTTTGTCTTTTTATAATTTTAATCTTAATTATCTTTTTTTGGGATGGCTTATTAATCATTTATAACTAACAGATTTTTAGTCATTTGCAATAATTTAATCTATCTATTAAAAGAATTTTTTAGATTCTTCATATAGATTGGATTACTTAAAATATTCATTAATAATGTGATTGTAGAAAAAGATTTAGTGTGTGTATATAAGTGTTATTATGCGACATTTAATAATATCAACTAGCATATTATATATATTTTGCATGTTCTACATTAAACAGTACACTCATTGTCAAAATGGAAAGTTGCACCTAAAAGGAATAGTCAGATTGAAATGATATTTAAGTTTGGTGCTCACCACCAAGAAATGATTAAAAAGTGAATGTTTATATGACAGTTGTTCAAAATACGAAATCACATTACAACTCTCAGTTAGATGTTGGGGCACCATTTTTTTAAAATTTTTTTTTATGAATCGCCAAATAGAGCAGACGCTCTTAACTGAGTTTTTGACTCAACCTCATCCTATGCAAATTTAACTTTGGCATGTAGATCTTGCAAACCTTATGGTAGTCATGATGTATTAATAGAACGGCCTGTATCATTTCATAAGTTTTCTATGGGTGAAAGGAAAGTAGATGCTGCCAACTACATAATAGTGTATGACATCAAGGCAAGCTCTTGAGATAGTAGCAATAAGAGCAAAAACATTATCTTGAAGAAATAAAGATTTAGCTAAGCATTCTCAAAGAAAATGATCATCAATCAAAGGACCTCACTAATGTATCTTTGTGTTATCAGAGCAGCTCTGATGAAGACAAACGGTGATCAGGGATCATGCGAAATCGCACCCTGTACCTTCACACCCAGTTGTTTGGATGTATGATAAGTAACAATCCATTGTCCATTGTGGTACTGAATGAGTTACTCCCACACACGAATGCAATTATAATTTTCTTCAACTTCAAGCTACTGCAGCCAAGCGGTCATTATAAGGCCAGAAACTCACTGTGTAGAGGGAGCTCCAAGTCTTCACATTGGCATGGTTTGGAAGTTCAGAGAGTGGGGTGCCTATTCAAGTGTCGTCCTTGCCTTTTAACAGTGGATAAAAAATTATAAGGTTTATTGCCAATAGCTTTTTAGAGTGTGACATTAGTAGAAATTAAATCAATTCAAACCTCATCAAGACAAAGCAGATTCATCGCTAAAGTTAACCCACTTTCATTCTGTATGACTCGTTCTATTTTTTTGTGGTACCGTTGCAGTTTCTAGCGATTTTGTTGTGGTGTTAAGGACAATCTCCGTAATAGTTTCTATTTAAGCATTCTGCTGTTACTGGCACTTTGGAGGGTACAGGGAGAATATTCAGAATTGTGTCCGTAATGTCCGAAACTGTTGCAAATTTTGTACACACTTAACGGACTATTCTTTGGTCTTCTCTACTTGTAGTCTGTTTTGATCTGAACCTACTTTTATGAGGGATAAATTCCTTGTACCAAATTCTGCCTACAATATGAAACTGTAATATCTGTTTATAATACAAGACGCTCCATTGAATGGATTGACCATTTGCCTACATCCAATCCTATAGTGCACCCTTCTCAAAGGCATCTAATTTTTCAAAGAATTAATATTTGTTTTCTTTTCAAGCGCATTCTAAACTTCAAAACGATAAATTAAGTACGCCAGTTAAAATCAAAATTATGCACTTTGGATGAACCTTTTGTTGAAAGTGGTCAATGACAAAAACATTTAGCTTTGTATTTATCGTTTCGTTCAAAGAAATATCTAAATGAATTTGCGATTAACTGTATACAAGCTGTTTTTCTGACATGCTTTTAGAGCAGGCATGTCAAACACGCGGGCCACATGTGGCCCACCAATACATAGGTTGCGGCCCACGGAGATATTTACAAAATTTTAAATATCTGGCTTTAGGGTTCTTTATTATTTTGAAATTTATTTCTGGTTAATTATTTTTAAAAAATTTGCAACGTATTAACCTGTTAGCTGTTTTTGCCCCTGCAGAGCAAACGTATAAAGTGAGTGAATATTGACGTCACACTGTTCAGCTACTCGAGGGCGTTTGGCGATGAACCATGGTCAGGTAACGAGGCGAAACCTGAGCTGCAACCCCTGCTCTTACCTGCCACACCACACCAAAGAGAGGATGTTTGATCCTCGGCATATTTAACGAGCATTGGCTTCAGTGGTACAAGGCTCAAACTCATGACTCGAGTCCATTACCTTGAGCACAAGGCTACCGTAGCCCCCTAAATTAATTGAAGATAATACAACTGCAATAAAATTAGTTATATTTTATCACTTTTAATCGCAACCATTCACTGAAGAAGAATTTATTAGTGAATGATTAATTAAAGAGGAGGAATTATCATATTCACTCAAATCTAAGCCGCACTCTTTTTTTCAATGTTAATGCTGCTGAAAATCGGGTGTGTCTTAGAATCGAAGGGAAGGAAATTTGTTTGAATGGGGCATTTAGAGTAATTATGGGTTCATGTATGTAATTAAAAGCTTATAATACTTATGAAATAACTATTTTTTTACTTCTTATTAGTTCTCATTGTAAATTTATTTTAATTTCGTAAAGTTTGATATCTATAAACAATTTTACACTATTTTTCATTGTTCACAAAAACTTGTTGAGAATTTGGGATGTAGCGAGGATTTGAAAAAAAAAAATCTTATTATGTCCAGCACAAATAAAAAAAAATAACTAAGAGTATGAGTCGAGATTCTGTAACCATCAGAGGTGATGAAATAATCGAGTTATGTATTATGAATAATACATATTTTTAATGCACTTAAAGAAGTTTTGAGATGAATTGTTCCTTGGAAAGGGGGGGGGGGTTTGTTTTGCAACTGTTAGTGCACTTACCATGACTAGTATTGCTAAAGGAGTTGCAAGTTTAAAAGAAAGAAGCAAACAGCTTAGAAATAATAATTTCAAACATTTTCATTGTATTATTCCATAGCAAGTACTGTTGTTGGGCATGCACTTGGATACATTGTACATGTTTCAAAATAGTCAGTAATATTGTAATCTATATTCGAGCATGTAGATTTTAGCATCGTCGATTTGCTTCATTTCTGGAAGATATAGAATGTGAATTTATCGATCAACCATATTATAAGAAAGTTCAATAGATTACGAGTCCCAAAGTGTAAAAACGATTTTTTAAATTGCTGCACGAAATCATTATTTTCTTGAAAACAAAAAAAATTATGAATGTGCTGAATTAAAATATTAAGAATAGGATGCTGAATTAAAAGATGGACTTGTAATAACAACTGAAAAATTCCATGGTTTTCTCAGTCAATAATACAAGTCAACTTAAGCTTCAAGGTAAAAATCCTTTTGTTACAATGCTATTTGATAACATTAACGCTTTAAAACAAAAATTATTACAGACAAATTATTATAAACAGAAAGAGAAAACTTGTCTCACTTTGAAAGCTTTCAAAATCTATGAATTATAAATCACTTTATTTAAAATGTACAAATATTTTCACCAAATTAAACTGTCAGAAATGGAATTCGATCGAAAAATTTCTGATTTTAAGTATTTTGAATTACGATTTCGTTTCTTAACTTCACCTCTATCTATCAATATTGAAATTGTTGATAAAAATTTACAAATGGAATTAATTGAAATCTATTGTGATCCTTTGCTGAAGGAAAAATGTTCGGAAGTTGAAAAACTCTAGATTTTTATAAGTACTCATATGTAGATCGGTTTCTTAAAATGTTATCATTTGTTACGCGTATAATGAATGGCTATATTTAGAAGCATTTATTTATGCGAGAAACTTTTTCTTTAATGAAAAATAACAAAAATTCAGAAAGGTCGAGATTAAATGATCTACATTTGTCATCATTTTTTAAAAAAAATTACATCAGCTCAATATATACAAACGAATTTTAATGACTTGCTTTGAGAAAAAAAAACGATGCTAAATATCTTCTAAGAGTAATATTAAATTGTATTTCGAATTATAACTTTTATTAATTTTTTTTTATAAAACTATATAAAACATGTATAGTTTAAAAAATAAAATGAAATTTTAAACGATTATGTGTGTATAACATACGCGTTGAGTTTTATAAATACAAAATATGATCACTCTAAAAATCCTGTTTTAATTTTTTGAACTTTAAAAACATGTGGCCCTCAACTTAACATAAAATAGTTCATGTGGTCCATGATATCAAATGAGCTTGACATGCCTGTTTTAGAGGATATTAAGGATATGTTATGATGTTGTTCATGTAAATAGATTCAATAAATAAAATTTTAATTTTTCGGTTATGTTTGTGTATATTATTGCTCTAAAATTATATGCCCTATACCTTTTAACAAGTCCTTAATGGCCTGGTATGTCGCATGTTTGTTGACATATTAGCACTGAAGTGGCTGATGCTTTAATTATTCTATATCTAACAAAGATAAAGCATTTTCTTAATTTGCATTTATGTATATTACTTATTTTAAGGTGTAATTTTTTTTATTTATCTATTTATTTTTTGAAAATTAGTTGTATAGGATTTTTTTAGTCAAAATCGCATGAGATGTGATCATTATTCTGTTGATTTTCACAAAGTTTAATTATATTTTCTGATCAAGTATTTTATTACTCGTAAAACCGGATGAAATAAATGTACTTGAAAAAGATCTACTGCTATTGTATATATATATATATATAGAAAGATTACTAAATAATTGACTATTTCTATTGCTTTTCATAGAATCATTGAAAAATCGCCTCAAATTATTACATTTGTGAAGTTTGTTAGCAATTTTTAAGTAGAAATTTGGATATTGAGGAATGACTGTTTAAATAATGTTGCTCTTCTAACTGAAATGCAGAAGCATTCCTTATGTTCATTCTGAGATTCATTGACTGTTAAATCTGAATGGTTATTGTAAAAAATCTTCATAGAACTATTCTTATATATTTTTGGGGCTCGTCAGTGATGGCACAACAGAATAGTCAGTCTTTAATTAATTTTAAGTTTAATTGTGTTCATAACTATTTACATACTATTAACAACTCAGTTCGTCTTTTCAGGGAAAGGGTAGAAGTCCGTTGTGTTAGATTCGTAGGTCGTCATTTCATATCATGGCGTCATACGTCGTGTTTCTCGTCCTTTTCTTAACAGGGCGTCGTTTGTCCTAGTACGTCTAACAACTGGCCCAGGTTCCCAAAACACTGAGAAGGCTCTTAGGCATGCACAGTACATTTAGTGGACTGGCTTTGAAATAGCGACTGGCACCACACATATATATATTTCACTTATATTTAAATAAAGGGTTGATTATTAATTTTAATAAAAAGTTGTTGAAAATAAGAGTAGTCGACTGGTCATAATAGTTTCAATTATTTGTTGAATATTTCTTGGATTTCATCTTTAGGGCATAAAAAAAATTTCGCTTTGATACCTTTTACATTCAACCTTGTCTTTTCTTTTTTCATGAATTTATGAGTAATTAAAGCATATGATACTTTAATCAAAATTAAATAAAATGTTTTTCCAAAATATTTCTGAACCATTTGGACTAACGAAACAGACGATTCCAATAATCTTTCTCCTTTTACATTTATAATACATTTTTTTCCAAGCGCCTAACTTTATTTTTATAAATTATATTTTTGCCAATAAGGTTACTTTTATTTAAAATATGCTCTTAAATAATATGCCCTCATTTTCAAAACTTCTTCTCCCACTTTACCTCTTTCTTTATTCTAAACATGTTGTAATTGTAAATGAATTAGGTGTGAATTATTGTGATGGTTTCATAATTCTCCAAGTTGCATCTATAAGACATGTGTTATCAATTTATAATGCAATTTCATCATTTTTCATTGTTATTGTGAAGTGTTTTTAGTCTTTTAAAATTTATCGGAGCTTTATTGTGCCCTTTGTAATTGTATTTGTGAGCACATTTAGCTCTGACATACCTCAAGTAGGATTGATACTTCTAATTTTTTTTAAAAATTCTAGTCTTGATTAGCCAAACAGATGTAATTGGCAAATTTGCCCAACAATCGAGATTCAATCAGATAAAGCAGTTAAACCGCCAATTGAACAAGATTTCAAAAAGATGAGAAAATAATGGGTGTTATCTCTTGTCACTATTAATCTATATTTATTCTTAGAATAATTACTTGTGAAGGAGAAGAATTTGGACATGAAAAAGATCAAGCATTTTTGTTAGATGATTCAGTATCAATTCTACCTCTCGAACCTTTAAAGCATGTAAGTTGAAAAAGATAATCTCAATTTTTTTCTCATTTCATTCAAATGTACTAGTTTTAATCTTAATATTGAAATTGTTTTTTAAACTTTATTTCTTATTGACTTTACTTCCCTTTATTTTCAGCGCTTGAGAGATGTTGACTACGACATATATTATCCCCTTATTGAATATTCGTAAGTAAACTGTTATTTAATTTAAATAAATTAATTATTTTCTAATAATAATTCTGTTTGAATATGTTATTTAACTTTTGCATGATTTTGAGAGAAAAATTAGTTCTTATTTTTGTAATTATACTGTAACGTACCAACTCTTAATTATGTTTATTAAGATCTACTCTTATTTGAATTTTACAAAGAATCATAAGCAAGAACACAGCAAAAAATGCTAAAATAATACAAATACCATTTGTCCTCTTGAGCTGAGGGTGATATTCAGAATGTTTCCTATTTTTAGATTACTACCTTATAAGCATTTGCTTAATAAAGTTATTCTATCTTATACAGTGATTTTTCAAAGCTGTTATTTAAGACATACCCAATAATTCGAAGCAAAAACTGCTATTAAACATATCTAGCGTTTGTGCACTATAAAGGTACTTGTATGTAATTTGTCTCAACTTAAACTGCTAATTTTTTTTAGTGTATGTAAGAGCTAAGAATTATAGTAACAATGTATTACATAAATAATGTTTAAAACAACAACAATTTATATTAAGATTTCTAGTTTTAATTTTAACTTAGTTGCAGGGATTTTTGAATTTATTGATATCTCTTAAAAAAGCATTCATTGAATGTATATTAAACTTTATTTTCATCCCCCCCCCCATATTTTTTTTTTGCATTATTAATAATATAAAATGGAAGCCCAATGGCTGAGTGATTGGCGGATCGCGCTTCCGCACCACAGGTCAGAGGTTCAAAAACCCCGGGCTGGCAAGGTTGACTCAGTCTTTCATCCCTTCAGTGGGTCGATAAAATGAGTACCAAGCTTGCTTGAGAACTTAACACTGGGGGGGGGGGGGGCATCAGACTGACCATCTGGCCCTGAGGTGCATGAGCAACTCAGGGCCCATGGTCACATAAACTGAGTTGGGCACAGTAGGCTTTGGCCATCATGAGCTATCGCGCCACTGAGTTAAGTTTTAATAATATAAAACGAAGTTACTTAGTGTTAAAAATTGTATTTCAAAAATCATTTTGTTTGTTTTAGGTTAAATGGTATTTCCCCTTCCTCTTTCTTTGCTACTCTTAGAGATACTTCTAAATTGCCTCTTGTTATTAAAGAAAAAGATGTTGAATATCAGGTATCAAACTTACATGAAAGTTTTTTCCTTTATTAATAAAATGTAATTTATTTTTTTTTATTTGTACTTTCTTATTTTTGTATTTTTAATTAAAATCCTAATTTATCTTCAAAACAGTATAGAAACAACTTATCAATAAATTGGTGTTACAAGATAATATTCCATTAAAATTAACATTACTCTTAAAAGATGTAACAATTTTTAATTTATAGAGAGTAGCCATAGTAGCTGAGTGGCCATAGTTGCAATCTCATGTCTGCTGTTGTTTCTGTTGGATTGTGTGTTCTAATCATTGTGCTACTGTTGACCTACAGTGTAGAAGTACTATTGCATATTAAATCTGTTGATACTGAAAGCACTCATGTTGGTATGGTGTAGATCAGGGGTCAGCAACCTGTGGCACTCGGTATAATTCTCAGTGGCACTCTACACAACTTTACCAATTTGTCAATTTTTGAGTGTATGGAAGTTGATCAATTTGTATTGGACCTTATTTGACAAAAATTAAATTATGAAATTATTAAATTAAAATTATGAGCATTTGCGAGATTACGAAAAAATCTGAAATATAGCTCTAAAGATAAATAAATTTACAGTTATTTTGTAAATTATTGAATTTAATTACTGGAAAGATGCGATTGTTTAAAGAGAAAAATTGCATATACTCTGCTTTCCTATTTTGGTTCTACATATCTAACAAGGAGAGAGCTCGACTAAGGAAACTCATTTATGGTCGAGACTTGGTGTAATAGTAGTACTCCCCTTTAGGGTGCTCAACCCTCAATGTAATTCCGCCTAATGGCCAGTCAATTTGGAGAAAATAGCCTTCAAAATTCATGCTTAGCTTTATATAATTAAGTTTTAATTTTCTCTGACGACTCCATAGCTTGGTTGGTAGAACACGTGCTTACCATAAGGGAGGATGCAGCTTGATTACCGCAAGCAGCTTTTTTTAAAATTCATTTATTTTTTAAAATTAAGGATTTATTAAAAGCATTATTTATGAAAGGTTTATTAAGTATTAAATGATATTTTATGTAATTATTTTGTATTTTATAAAGTAAAAAAATAATAATTTATATTTATTTATATTAGTTATTACTTATTAATAATATTTTTAAAAATTAATAATTAAAATAATTCATTATTATTATTAAAAATTATTAATAAGAATTATTATTGTTTTATTATTAAAATTATTATTTTATTATTAAAATTATTATTTTATTAAAATTATTAATTTATTAAAATTATTAATTTATTATTAAAATTATTAACTTATTATTGAAATTATTGTTAATTTATTATTGAAATTATTGTTAATTTATTATTAAAATGATTTAAATAAATTTATTTAAAAAGGACTTATTAAATATTTTATAAAATAATTTAATAATAATACATTTTATAAATTATTTTATATTATATATAGTATTCTGTTTTTGTATATTGTACTTCACATTATAAAACTATTTGTAACTAATTT
>BMAV01026096.1:41422-66144 GCA_019973955.1 Trichonephila inaurata madagascariensis | reverse complement strand
ATTATTGTTTTATTATTAAAATTATTATTTTATTATTAAAATTATTAATTTATTAAAATTATTAATTTATTAAAATTATTAATTTATTAAAATTATTAATTTATTAAAATTATTAACTTATTGAAATTATTGTTAATTTATTATTGAAATTATTGTTAATTTATTATTGAAATTATTGTTAATTTATTATTAAAATGATTTAAATAAATTTATTTAAAAAGGACTTATTAAATATTTTATAAAATAATTTAATAATACATTTTATAAATTATTTTATATTATATATAGTATTCTATTTTTGTATATTGTACTTCACATTATAAAACTATTTGTAACTAATTTTTATGTAAAATATCATTTAATATTTATTATATATTTTTATTATAAATATTATTTATTAATATAAAAATATATTTATAAAATTTAATATAAATATTTATATAATCAGTAATTTTTTTACTTTATAAAATAATTCCATAAAATATCATTTAATATATTTATTTAATTTTAAAAATAATTAAATGAATTGAAAAGAAACGAGTCTTGCAGTAGTCGCATATGATGTGTAACATCTGACATGTTATCGTGTTAAATACGGAATAGTAATAACTTAAGTCCTGAAAAAAATGAATCAAGCATGATTAGAAATAATTTTCTATCAAATAATTATATCTTTAATGAAAGTTTTATTTATTTAACACTAGGAGTAATGTCATTTTTTATTAAAAATATTTATTCTTGTTCAATTTCGGGTAGAGTGGATACAATAGACTTGAAAATGGACAAACAGGGATTTCAGTGAATATATACATTTCTCCAAATCAAACGATTCAAAAAATTAAAGATTTCCTGCATTTTGTACTTTTACCATATACCGAAGATGTAGCTCTGCTCTTTCAAAAACAAACTATCACTCGCTTCCCATGATTTTGAGTGTGATTGAATCGATTAAGATTGGAAATAATTTTCTATCGAATAATTATATCTTTAATGAAAATTTTATTTAGGAGTAATGTAATTTTTATAAAAAATATTTATTCTTGTTCAATTTGGGGAAGAGTGGATACAATACTTATGATAAGTAAAATATGACATATATACTTGTAATTTCAAAGTATTTAACAACTGTTGAAAAACAGCATCAATAAGAGTACCACTGTTAGTTGTCAAAATATTTCGATTTGTATTCATTTCGAACTTTAGTTCATCAGTCAAAAAAGCTATGAGCGGCTCAACTTCTGGAAAACTGAAGTCAATGTTGAAATCACCACTCACACAAAATCATGGGAAGGGAGTGATAGTTTTTTTTTATAAGAGCAGAACCACATCTTCGGTATATAGTAACGGTACAAAATGCAGGAAATCTTTAATTTTTTTTAATCGTTTGATTCGGAGAAATGTATATGGCCACCGAAATCATTGTTTGTCCATTTTCAAATATGCATTCTGCCGCATATATGTTACCAATACCTTGACTAGAAATACCCAGTCCACTTGTTTGACAATAAATAATGTTCATATGAGGAGTCACAACATGTGAGCTGTTCTGTTTGCTGTTGACAGTGGCAGGAATTAACTTCAAAGTATGAAAAACATACGTACTAAAATATTTATTCGAATAATTCCATAATACTTACTCGTATATTCTTAAGAATGTTGAACTTTTTCAGACACTTAACAGTAAATATAATTATTAATATAGTTTACACATGTAAATTAACCTCAGATTTCTTACACAACGAGTCCTAAGACTTTGACAATTGAGCGTAAGGATCGTAAGTTTATCCTAAATAAGAATTCAAATCTTTTGAAATGCCAATTTTAAAAATCTAAAAACAAAAAACAACTGCCTACGAGAGTTGGACCTCGATTCGAAGGTAGCGAAGCGAAACCATCACGCGCGCTCATTGGAATCAAATAACGTGCGCTTACGTCACTTCCTGTTACCCACTTCGGTCCCTTTGGACGAAATCACTCCAACAAAATTCGGCAATCGAGAGGCAAGATGTTACACAAAAAGAGTTGCTCGCATGAATCGAACCCCATTCTCCAGTGTAGTAAGCAGGTGTTCTCCCAACCAAGCTACCGAGTCGTCGGAGGAAATTAAAACTTAATTGTATAAAAGCTAAGCATGAATTTAGAAGGCTATTTTCTCCGAATTGACTGGCCATTCGGCGGAATTACATTGAGGGTTAAACACCCTAAAGGAGTACTAATATTACACCAAGTCTCGACCCCAAATGAATTTCCTTAGTTGTGCCCTCCCCTTGTAAGTAAAAAATAAGTATGTTTAAAAATACTTAATATATGTACAATTTTATTTTGTTTTCTTTTGTTGAAGAAATAGTTATATATATTATACTGTTTTTTTATGTCAAAAATCTTTAAATGATGCAAAATTATTATAAAATAAAACTGTAAACATCTGTATTATTGACATCTATTCTCCAACTTTGCATGCATTATAGCGGGAATCGATTAGTTTCAAAAATGTCCTTTTATGTGACACACTGAATCATATTGGTAGATTGGTTTGGCACGTCATAGCTAAAAGGTTGCCGACCCCTGGTGTAGATGATTCGAAACTGGTTTACCAGCTTGAGACGTTATCCTCATTATTTGACCATGGTTCAAAATTACGAGGTCCATCTTGTTTTCGTGTTGCTTCAAAGTGGGACATTATTCTCTCTTTATTTTGACTGCCTATTTGACTCGAAAAACCGTATTTTTGAATTTTAATTCCAACCGTAAGAACTAACATTCATAATTTTGGTGATATATTTTGAATAAAATATATGTACTCTTTATATTTTTTGTCTATATTATTATCAAGAAGTTTATTGAATCATCAAGGAAACAACATTGGGTTTACAAATTTTCTGGATGTTTAACTGTAGATCCCATTTATCTTTAATTATCTCTCTTAATAACTAAAACTTTTAATATTTGTAAGCAACTTTTATTTACCATTCTTTGATTTATTCTTTGTGTCTCCCTTTGTATTAGAAAATAACTCATCGAAAAAGGAAGGGACAAATGCTGAGAATACTATTTTCTGATTTTTAAAGTTACTTAGCAATGTTAAAAAAAATTTACTTTCCATTTTTCTTTTTCTCAGTAATTTTTCCCTTTTGTCTTAATACTAGTACTTGTTCATCTGATTGAATTAGTACTATAATTATAAAAAGTTCCTTAAATTCATAAATGACCTATTTGAATCTTTATTTTAATACATATCTTTTTCTGAACGATTTTTAGCCTACAGTTATTCTCTTATTCCTAATTTAATGGAATGTATAGTTTACAATTTCTCTATTTTAAAGCATATAGAATGATCTAGTTTTATTGGTAATTTCTTATTATATATTTGAATGTAAAAATTGGATTTTTATTCCATGTATGCACACAAATTCTTTTTAAACCATACATGCACTTCATCTATATTTTATGGAACATATAATTTTTTTAGATATCTAACAATAATACGACCCTTTGTTATGTGTCCTCAATTAAAAATTTATTTATGTATGAAGTTATAAATTGTAACCAAATGAACTAAAGGGTTGATGATGAATTTTAACTTTTGTATAAAGGGTTGTGAGAGAGAATTTTTATTTGCCACTTAATTGATATTACTTAAACTAAATGATTTATTCTACCTATATATACACTTTATTGCATTTTTATTTTACATTGTTGAAATGCGTACTTATGTTTCAAAGTTAACCAAATCTGGTTAACTTTGTCAGTAAAATACTTTAATGTAGCTAAGTTTTTAAATCCATTTCTGTAGCTAACAGTAGGGAAGAAAACATTTATTTTCTATTTCTGAAAGCAAGAGAGAAACTTTTTAATAAAGGAAATCAGTATTTTCTTTTTTCATGTGTAATGAATGTCAAATTTTGTTTAATTTCCCCAAATAAAATTTATATTTTATTTGGTTTTGAAATTGACGATATATCCTATGAATTGAGAAATGTGTTGAACTGTGTTAATATAATGAAGTTTAATGAAAAGTATTATATAAAATTTATTGGTATAAATATTTATTTTGTATTCATACAGTTTTAAATACTTTTTTACACTGAAACATTGTTTTCTTCTGCTGAAAATTTTGTAATATTTATATTTGGTCTTTTGTAAACTAGACACAAATAAAATCATAATTTTTTTACTTTTTAGTTGCATCGCATTGTTCTCTTCAAGAGACTCCTTGAAGCTTATCCATACAAGAGAACCCTAATCTCTCAAGAATGTAAACTTGACATACCTCCTTTGTATAGACCTTGGGTGTGGGCTGCACTTCTTGAAATTGAGGTATTAAACACATTCAATTTTGTAAGAATTTTACTTTAACTTCCATCAGATTTCAATTTGAGGTGTGAAAAGAACACCTTTTCATAATATTTATTTCTGATTTGATAATTTTTTTTTTTCTGAATTACTAGTTAAGGAAAATTTATTTCTTTGCTACTCTCTCAATATTTTTTGTATGATTTTTCTAGCATGGGTAGAAAGATGCAATATTACATTTATCTCCTAAGAAAATGTCAATACATTTTTATTGTACATTTAGATGCTTCTTATGAGTAATTTGAAAATTTTGTATTATCTGCTACACTGTTCAGAAAATATTTTAAAATGTTTATAAATAATTCACTATAAAAGTAAAACTAATTTACCTTTACATATCTCTTTCCAACGACATATTGTTGAGTATTTTTTATTTAAAAAACAGAAATGAATATCCTGAGAAAGATATAACATTTTTTTCTTTAATAGTATTCATCTATACACTATCTTCAAGAAATGAAATAAATTATTTTCCGATTTCATTACCGAAAGTTAAATCTATTGTAGTATCTTAAAATGAACCTTGAGCTTTAATTGGCAATGAAATAAAGCCAAAATATGTTCAGTATTGAAATAAACCATTCTGTTTAGAACATTAATTTGGTGATTCTTGTTTACTCATTGTTTAAAATGCATTTATCTTAATGTCTAAATGAAGAAATATCTTACAAAGGAAACAAAAAATTAAGAGCATTTTGTATTAAGTGTTAATCCACGCAAGTGTAATGACATTATGTGCAGCCTTCTGCTGTATGATCTTAAGTACGAAGATTAGAACTCGCAACCTTCGGTTTCGCAAGCACAAAACATATCCACTATACTAGTACTAATCCACTAGTCAGTACGGAGGTTGTTACTGGCTTATATAGATACCACCGCCACATACTCTCCTACTAATGATTCGGTGGATAGGCAAACGAACGATGCCATAGTTCTGAGGAGCATGTGAATTGTTATGTCGAGTGTGTTTTGACGGTTTGAGTGCTGCGTCATGCGTGTCTGACAGCTTTTGAGTGCTCTTGCGGTGGATAGATGGCGCCACGTCTGCTCCGCAAAGTTTGCATTGTTTCAAACTTCAGCCAGGGTCCCCAATGAAGGTTGGAACCTGGTACCTTCAGATCCGTAAGTACATAACATATCCATTATACTAAAATTGTCATCTTAGTATGGAGGTTGTTACTGGCTTGTATAGAAACCACCGCCACAAATATATAGCTTGTGCATATAGTAAATCCAGATTTCATCTTTATTATTTCATTAACTTCGTATTTTGAGAAGAAACAATATGTATTTAGTATCTTTACATAAATCATTATTTCCATGTATCATATACTTTGAGGAGTGGATTTTTTCACAACAATTCAGTAAATTTAACTCCTTAGAGGATTACCTTCATTTTAAGTCCAAGATATATGATCCTAAAGTCCTGAGTGCTCTATTATCTTCTCATAGAATGTACTGTCTTCAGTAAATATGTGTGAGGAATCCTCTGAATGTTCTAGTGATCTTTCTGTTTTTGACCTTTCTTATTATTTCATACCCTCTTTTCTGCCTTTCTTGCATTTACAAATTTATTTTGACCCAAGTTAATAATATTTTCGTGATTGGCTCAGCCTAACCAAGCATGGTCCAATGTGTCAATAGAACAAACTTATCAATTATTAAAGTTAATTTTAAAAACTATTGACAATCTACTATCTTAATCGAAAAATTAATTGCTGGAAAAATTGTATTCCATTCATTATTTCAAGTTCCATTGGCACAGAAGATCTGCAGTGTAGAGGGGCTGATGTTCATTAAATGTATCAAGCTCGAATTCCTTACTTAGGTGTGATAAGGAAGTTTGGAGAGTGGGGTACCAACTCTGGTGTCGTCTTCATCCTTTGACCAAGTTTCCGAGTCAATCGCCAACATCCCTAATATAGCTCTAAAGTGCAACATTAAGCAATCAAGTCAATCAAACACTGATGCAGTGAAAGTTTACATGGTGGTATTGCTGCATATTTTGTATAAGCTATTTTATTTTTGTCTACATTTAATTTGGGGAGGGGCGGATACACACAATTTTTCTGAAAGTATATGCCATTAAATCCGGCATATAACGCGCACCCATACTTTGAAGTTGCATTTTTTTTACTTTTAAATATATTCACCGTATAACGCGCACTCCCTATTTTACGATTAAACCTGAAATATACGTGTGTAATGCTCTTATGTTCTTAAGTCTATTATTATTAGGTATTGTTTCAAGCTTTAGAAAAGTTAGTATACTTCTAGAACTGCAAGCCTTTAAATTCATAAGGAATGTTATTTCTTTTAAATAAACAGTATTTCGATATATGTAGAAGTATAATTTTTTTCTATTATCAACTCTATTTTTAAAGCTCTCATTTTTATACTTGGCGTATGACACGCACCCGTAAATTTCGTTCTTATTTTTTGTGTTAAAAGTGTGCGTCATTTGCCGGATTTTACAGTACATTAATATATTAAAAATATAAGTGTATATAGGCAGGGCCGATCCTAGGGTGCCGGCCGCCCGCGTGCAAGGACCTAATGTGCCGCCCCTCTAGAGAATTTTTCATATTTTGACTAATAGTTGTATATTTAATTGCTTATTATAATACTATTCTAGGTATATATTCTAAAATATATACCTTATCATCAGTAGTGCTCACACATCTAATAACAAACTTTATTTGTTCTGTGTGACTAATATCTGGTGTAAAGTCAAGAATTATATAGTGTAATATTTTGCTGTTTTTACAATGCGTGTTATCTCATTACGAATAGATTCGGCTAAAATAGTAATTATTTCATTTTGAAAATGCTGCCCTAAGTAATGTGGAATACGTGTTTTGTTATGTTTGCGTTTACTGACATTGTTAAGTTCTGAAATAACTGGATCTAATTTGGCCAATACCTAAACTGTTTTTTAAAAATTACCATTACCTCAACTTTGTACTAGTTTTTCCTCTGAATGCCAAATTCTGACTGGCTAAAAATTGTACTTCAGCAATCTTTCTTTTAATGATGGCGCGCCATCGCTTTTTTCTCTCGATTGTATTCGTTTTGTTGTTCTGCATCAATAGTACAATTTTTTTCCTGCCTTGTCTTTAATTCGCACCACGATCTTATACAGTTTACGTGTTTCAGGGTATTTCATTATAAAATACATTATATTTCTTGCATTATATTGAAACACTTCTGAAGCGATCTTAGATGTAACCTTGTGGCGTTCGCGACGTGATACCCAGAGGTAAGCCAAATTGTGTGTATTTTATGAGAAATCTCATTTGAGTTCCGATTGTCTTTTGGCTCAAAAAATGTCTTGTAATGAAAAAAGCGAATATTGTTTAAAAAGGGAATTTGTTTTAAATGTTTGCATTACGGCCATACAAGTAGAAAATGTAGAGTTAAATTTAAATGTTTAAAATGTAATGAGCAACATGTAACTTTAATGTGTTCTGATAAAAAAGATATTTATTCATTTAAAGCTAATGAAAGTAGTGAAGTTGCAAATAATCTGTCGAATAATAATTATAATGATAAAGTATACTATCTGTGTAGAAATTGTAGGTCAGGGAAATAAAATTAAGAGTTCGGGGACTCTTAGACAGTGCGTCTTCCTGTTCATGCATTAGTGATAATTACTAAATACCTGAAACTAAAACCTCTCCGATGTGAAAAGGTAGTTCATGGCTTATTCAGAGGGAAAGAAACTGCTCCATTAGAGCATGATATATATGCAATAGAAATTAATGATTTAAGTTGTGCTGTGAAGTTTTTCTGAACATAAGATTTGTGGTTTTGTTCCTAAAATAGAAAACCAGCTCATATTAGAGAATTTAAGAATAAATAAAATCAAATTATCTGATGCTTTTTGTTACGAAGATGAAATTTGTCTTTTATTAGGAGCAGATTTCATTGGGAAATTATTAACAGGAAAGTGTGTTCAGTTAGATTTTGGCTTAGCTGCAATTCATACAAAATTAGGATGGATTGTTATTGGCAAAGAAACTGGACTCAGTTCCAGTAATAATGAAATAGTTGTAGATTCTTCTGTACAAACAGTTCTGTCTTTGTATGTTAATGATATTTCCTTAAAAGAGTTGTGGGAAATTGATTCTTTAGGTATTCGTGATCCCATTGAAAATGTTTAAAAAGGAAATTATTTGACGAGCAACTAAAGGAGTTTCATAAAGAATTAACTGTTCTTCCGGATGGCAGGTACGAGGTGAAATTACCATGGAAATCAGATTCTTCAAACTTGCCAGATAATATAGAGTTAGCTTCGAAACGACATCAGAAAACTATAACGAGAGCGCTAAATAATGGTTATCTTTACGAATATAAAAAAATATTCAATGAATGGGAAAATTTAAAAGTTATTGAAAGAATCCCAGAATTGGAATTAAACAAAAAAAATGCCATTATCTTCCGCATAGACCTGTTATTAAAAATAGTAGCCAAAGCATTAAGATAAGAACAGTTTTCAACGCGTCAGCATGAGAAAAGGGAAAACCATCCTTAAACCAATGTTTATTTAATGGACCCTATTTATTCGAATTATTGCCTGATGTTCTTGATAGATTCAGAATGTTCCCGATAGGCTTAAATGCAGACATTCAAAAGGCCTTTCTTCAAATTGGGATTGCTCTAGATGATAAGGATTACCTTCGTTTTTTCTATCCTAGTAATGAAAGAGAAATTTATAGGCACTCTAGGGTTGTATTCGGGGTAACTTCTAGCCCTTTTATTTTAAGTGCATCAATTGAACATCTCCTTGATCATGCTCCTCATGGCTTTGTTGACGTGGTGCAGAAATTAAGACATTCATTTTATGTTGATAACTGTCTTATAAGTCTGAATAATGTTACTGAAGAAAAACATTTTATTGAAACAGCACAAAAGGTGATGTCAAGAGCTTGCTTCAATCTGCGAGGATGGAAAAGTAATTCTCCATGTGAATATATGTGCAAATCATCTGGTGTGACTCGTGTTTTAGGTATGCGATGTGATCTTGATAATGATGTTTTAATGTGTAGTATTAATTTCAAAACTTTAACTTGTGAAACTAGAGTTACCAAAAGATTAATTTTGTCCCTTGTACAGCAAATATTTGATCCCATTGGTATGTTAGTCCCACCCACTTTATTCCCCAAGCTTCTGTTACAGGAAACTTGGAAGAGTAAAATTTCTTAGGATGAAATACTCCCAAGTTATTTTATGAAAGAGTTTTGTAAAGGGCTAACTGATATATCTTTACAGAACAATGTAAAAATTCCGCGGTATATGGTAATTTTAGAAAGTTCTGAATTTCATGTTTTTGTAGATGCCAGTAAAAAAGCATATGCAGCCTGTATTTTTGTACGATCTGTTGATTCGGATGGAGTAAAAGTTACTCTTGTACGGGCGAAATCTAGAGTTGCTCCCTTGAAAACTTCGAGCATACCGCCCCTCGAACTGATGGCATATTGCATTGGGGAAAGGCTGGTGAATTCTGTTCATAATGCCCTTAACTTACCAGTTATGAAAATCGCGTTTTGGACTGATTCTTCAGTTGCTCTTTGGTGGATCAAGGAACATGGAAATTGGTTAGTTTTTGTTACGAATAGAGTGAAAGAAATCAAACAGTTAACTAGACCTCAGTTATAGGGAATATTAACCCGGCTGATTTATTATCAAGAGGTTGCTCTATTAAACATATGCTGAAGTCTGAATGATGGAATGGCCCCAGTTGGCTCTTAATGCCCTTGGAATGCTGGCCATCAGATAATATTTATGATATTAACGATATAGAGGCAGAAAGAAGAAAAACTAAATTGAGTATTGTAAATTTGTTGGAAGAGACAGCTCCGTGATATGCCTCCAAGTTTTCTGATTATGATAAAATTATAAATGTGGTTTCATGGACTTTACGTTTCATAAATAACTGTAAGAAAAATTCTGTTTCTAAATCTTCAAAACTTTCTGTAAGAAATTGAATACACAGAAACTGTATGGATACGTTTAATCCAAAACCAATATTTTGCTGATAAAAAATCGATATCATCAATTGACATTTTTAGAGATGAAGTTGGTATTTTAAGAGTTAAGACATATATAAACTGAACGTAAAGATGTACCAGACTTTTTAGTCCAATTCTCTTGCCAAGTGATTGTATATTAACCTAGTGTTTGATTGAATCTTTTTATACCAAAAGAACTATCATGCCGGAACTCAGATTATGCTGTCTATTTTAAGGGGAAAATTTTGGACTATAAAATCATGTAAAACTATTGGAAATGTACTTAATGGTTGTTTGAAATGTAAACGTTTTAAACAAAACCATTGACTACTGAGTCTTGTCCGCTGCCTGAAGATCGAGTTTCCGACACAGTGGCCTTTGAAATGACGGGGGTCGACTTAGCGGGACCACTTTTTTTGAGGTACAGTTCGAAGGTTTGGATTGTATTGTCCACTTGTGCTGTATACCGAGCTTGTTCATTTGGAACTTGTGGCTTCTCTAAGTACCAATTGTTTTCTAATGGCATTCCGTCGATTTATAGCTAAAAGGGGTAGACCAAGAACTGTCTGCTCAGATAATGGTACTAATTTCAGAGGTGCAAATAATCAACTATCTGAACTGGATTGGGAAAAAATCACTAGGGAGACAAACCTTCGTAGAATTTTGTGGAAATTTAAATTTAATGGTGGGGAGGCTTTTGGGACGGTTGGTTCGAGTTCTCAAAGAACTGTTAAAACGCTCTCTTGGAAAATTGATCTTGTCTTTTGAGGAACTCGAGACTGTGTTGTGTGACTGTGAGTCTGTTATAAATTCGCGTCCCCTAACTTATATCTCTAAAGATGCAGATGATCTTATTCCTTTAACTCTTTCTATGTTTTTAATTGAGAATCGAAATTTTAGTACTAATGACATAGACATGGTTGAGGCCCAACATTTAAGAAAAAGGATAAGATATAGAACTAAGCTACTGAAAGATTTAAGACTTAGTAACCGAAAAAAATATTTGAGTTTATTAATTCAGAAACAAAGTAAGAAAAAAGACATTCATGAACCCAAGACTGGTGAAGTTGTATTAATAGGAGAGGGGACGGTAAAAAACGATTGAATTGGCGTTAGTGATAGACGTGTTGCCAGGGCGTGACGGAAAAATTCGTACAGTTATAGTAAAAACACAGTCTGGAGTTTCTCTGAGACCTGTGCAACGAATTTTTCCACTAGAATTAAACATTAGTGAAATTGATTCTCTCGCAAAGTGTGAGAATAAAAAGTATTCAAAATGAAACTATATGTGAGGACGATTTTTCTCACACTTCCTCCACTCCTGAAGCTACCGAATGTAAATTTACACGAGCGGGTAGATGTATCAAAACTCTCAATAAGCTTGATTTATTCAACCAAACTATGTATGTTTTTGAGTTGCAGTAATCATTCAAAAAGTGGGAAGGATGTGAGTTAAGCCGTCCACGTTTAAAATCGAATTGAAGTGAACGGACTGTTCACGAGCCTACGAGCTCTTGTTCCATCAATATAAAAATACGTTTGTAACTGATTGTATTATATGAGCATTGAATGTAGCTGTGTTTTTGTGAGTGTGAATTGATTAAAATAAGTCGTGTCCAAATTGAATAAAACATTTTAAAATACTAGTGACTGTATTGCTGCTAGATTCTATCATCTTCTAAGTAATTCACCGGATTAAAGAAGAAATCGGGTAGATTTAAAGGTCCTGATATATTGAAACACTTCTGAAGCGATCTTAGATGTAACAGGGCCCTCAATCTCAAAGAGCCCTCGGACTCTGACCATCAAGCAAGTCGAATTTGTGATATTTCTTCTAATTAAGATATACATTTAAGAGAATTTTGAATTTTTGTAGGGAATTCCCCAAAATTCTTTCCGTTGTTTGTGTAGTGTTGCGAACTTTACTTATTGAAAATAAACTCCAAGAAAAAGCTTACCATACTTATTATTGCATCTTAAAAAACCTCCATAGGAAGCAATTCCTTTCTAGTTACATTCTATTTTTAGTTACAATATTATTCATAATAAGCTAGTTTCCTATTTCAGTATTTAGCAATCCGCTCGTATATACAATAGACTGATGTATTCCCCCCCCTCCCCCCCCGTCCTCTGCTCTTTTGTATAAGTGCTTTTTTAAAAAATAGTAATAATATTGTGTATTGTGTTTTCTTGTCATGCATATTTTTTCCTGTCTGTCTCAGTGGACCATTTTTTAGCCCTAAGCCCTCTGGTGGGCGAGTTCTATCCTCTCGAAAATATAAGTAAACAGCCAGGGATTTTCCAACAACGTTTTGTATTGTAGCATTACATTTCTCTTCCAATTTAATGTCAATAGTACTTCAGCACATACGAATTTTATTGCATAAATTAGAAAACTAAAATTATAGATTAAAAAAAAAGAAACTCAATGATGCGCTTAAGCGCAAACAACACCAAGAAAGAGAATATAGTAAACAAAAATTGTCCAAAATTGTCAGATTTCTTGGTCAGTCTTCTACAAGTACTTCTAGTCCAAGTATTTCTGTTAATTGTGACTTATATAATGTGGTCACTACAGTGTTGCTTGAGATGTCTAATGAACATAACGTCGATTATGTCAACATAGACTATGTCTTCATGGCACATGTAAGAGCAGAGGAACCATCTATCTATACATTTTTCGAAAAAGTGAACGATAAATCTTTTTATGACTTGGGTAACTTCACTAATAAGATATTAAGTGATAATGAAAAACGTCAAATTCTTGATATGAGACCTTAACAACCCTCAGGGTCTTTTAAAAAAGACATCCACCAGAACAACAGGTGTTTTTCAAAACCGTACTACTTTTCAAATATGGACTAGTTAATCTATTTTGGCAATTTTTTTGGCAATTGTATGCTGCTTATTGTCAACGCTATTTATTTGCTTCGCACAGGAAAAATGTATGGTGTATATTCATTAAGGATTGAAGGCATTTATTAGAGAAAATTAAACCACCCAGTTTCTCGAGTAGCCCCGTGGAAGCTAGCATCTGAAAAATCGTTTAGCAAATTAAAAACTATTTAAGAAATGGTGTGTGCCAAGCTCGACTCCGACATTTGTCGCTAATATCAATTGAAAACACAATTGCGTCAAGCCTGGACTTAACCGAGATTATTGAAACTTTTGCGAAAACTAAAGAGAGGAAAATATTGTTAGCCAAATTGTTAATTTGTTCTTAATAAGTAAGTCTTTGGCCCCCCCCCCCCACACACATTATATAATAAACCTTTTATTCTTTATCTGCATTGTTTTATTTCCTAATACTTATGTTATTGGTATTGTTCGTCATCGTTCAATTTTTTGTTATCTGTTACGTTTCTTCTCATCTTCCGATATCGGCAGTTTCTAAATTCTTCACAGCTGCTCTAGAAAAGATCTGTCATGATGTCAAATTGTACCTGGGCGATCACTAAAGCTCACACAAGAAAACTCATACACATACATATAGGTAGTATGCAGTTTTGCTTTCCTTTGTTCTGCAGAGCACGATAAACTGATGTTTAAAATATTCATATACTTTTACATTTTTACTTGATAAAACCCAACCAAGATGGGGACCTTTTTTTCCCACCAGGGCTTTTGGATACCTAGCTACGCCCCTGCTCTTAACTATAGCTATGGATACACATATACAAAATAATTTGATTGACATTAAAATTAGCTAGTTTTCTTTTAACACAGTAATCCTTTCAGTTAAAATAGTGATGCACTTATGTGAATTTATTTATTACATAAATGTATACGCATATATTAATGAAAGAAATTTTTTAAAATTAAATATATTATTTTTATAGTCTGCTTTTTCATGAAGGCAAATGCAATAAAATATTCCTTAATTTTTTATCTTAATAAGTTAAAAATATAGTAGTACCTTCCAATAAGGAACCTTGTGTTTGACACAATATGTTGTAGAGCTAGAAATTTAAACCGACCAGACATGGGTATTTTGTCATTTAATGCTAAACAAATTAGTTTAATTAGAAATTCAAGTCGTATTAATCTTTAAATAAATTATATACAAATAAATACTTTAGTCACAGTTTTTTTTTAAATTTGAAGTCCATGAAAAATGAAAATTTTTAATGGAAAAAGTTTAATTACTGTATAAATGTTTGAAATGAGCATTAAAATCTTGAACTTCAGACATTTATTGAAAATATTCCATTGTACAAGATCTTTTGGAAAGCCTGTGCATTTTGTCCACCTAAGCTAGCATTTTTATTTCTTGTGTAACCCCAAAGAAAACGCGCTCCCACGAGTTGCAATCGCTTATTTTGTCTCTAAATCAAAGCATGGAACAGACAATATTGCAATTTTTAATTTCCTATTCCTTTCCTCTGTAAAATTGCATTGATTTATTAGGAGAGCACTATATTTAATTTATTTAATGAGAAACACAAACTTGTCTTTGAAATCTTAAAATTTTACAAAAAAGAAATAAGAAACTTGTTTCTCAGTGTCACTTAAGTAGAATGTCCCTTAATAAGAGGGAAATACGTAAGATCCATATTCAAAGAGACCGGTAGCAACATTAATTGTGCCTTATTCGGATGTGTACCTTATACAGGAGGAATTTGTATATTATTTTAAGACTTAAAAACACATCAATTCAAAATTAAAAACATAACCTGTCTATTTCAAACGAGCTAAATGTAAGAGATTGAATTGTGCCAATTTCAGAAGGTCATTTTTTCAGATTTCGGATTCAATAAGGAATGTGTCCATATCTGAAAGCCTTTATTGAGTAGTATTCCTAAAACCTCTTCTAAAACATACACCTTACCACCAGTAGAGCTCACACATCTAAAAACAAACTTTATTTCTTTATGACTAATATCTGGTGTAGAGTCAAGAATTATTGTGTAATTTTTGCTTTTTTGACAATGCGTGTTATCTCATTACGAAAATAGTCGGCTCTAAAATGGTAAGTATTTCATTTAATAATGCTGCCCCATGTAGTGTAAAATATGTGTTTTGTTATTTTTGTATTTACTAACATTATTAAGGTGTTCTGAAATAACTGGATCAAATTCAGCCAATATCTCAACTGCCTTCAAAAAATTACCATTATCACTACTTTGTGCTAGTACCTCTGAATACCAAATTTTGACTGGCTAAAAATTGTACTTCAGCAATCATTCTTTCAATGATGGCGCGTCATCACTTTTTTCTCTCGATTGTATACATTTTGTTGTTCAGCGCCAACAGTACAATTTTTTTCCAGCCTTGCCTTTAATTCACACCACGATCTTATGCAGTTCATGTGTTTTAGAGTATTTTTTCATGGTTATAATAACAAAAAAAAGCATTATATTTCTCGCATTCCAATAAGATTCAGTTTTTAAGCTTCCACAAACGTCATTTCGGGATATTTTCGATAACATTTAAATATTAACGCTTGCAATCTTGTTTGGAAAATATATTTGTAATAATTCTACTAAATTTATCTCTCTTTAACTTAAAAAAGAAAGTAAACATTGAAATAATTAACCTGTATTATTGACCTAATTCACAAACTCTAAATATTCTGAAAGAATTTTTAAGAAACGCCTTTTTGATATTTTGATCAGCAATTACTTATAAGAATATATTTATAATTGCAACATAATATTACTAAGTTTATTTTGATGTATAAAAAGAGAGAGAGAAATCGCCTAAAAACGCATGTGTTATATTGACAACATGACAATTCAGAAAAATTATTCATAATTGATGATTCAGAAAAATAAAAATTTACAATAAACAAGTCAAATGAACTGCATGAAGAAGGAATAATTATGAAGGATATGCATGTCTCGTTCCGGAAGTGGAAGCTGTCTTATGAAAAAAAATTTAGCATCAATTAATATTTAGATTTAATCTAAAGATGAAATTTTGCAAAACAATGTACTCTTAACTATAACTGGATACGTATATACAAAATAATTTCATTGACATTAAAATTAGCTAGTTTTCTCTTAACTATGTAATCCTTTAAATTAAAATCGTATACACTTATGTGTATTTATTACATAAGTGTATATGCAAATTCTAACAAAAGAGATTTTTTTAAACTAAATATACTATTTTTATCCCCTTTTTTTACGAAGGTAAATATAAGAAAATATTCCTTAATACTTTATCTTAGGGTAAAGATTTAGAAGTACCTTCCAATAAGGAACTTTGTGTTTAACACAATATGTCCTAGAGCCAGAAATTTAAACCCACCATGTTTCTTTTTTTCTTATTAACAAAATACCATTATAAGAACCAGAATATTAATTTCCATTTAAAAAAAAACAGTTCTAATACTGCAAGAGAGAAGTGAGATCAAAATGTTTCAATAGTAAATTAACACGCCCCATATTGAAGTGCATTCGATAGCTGGGGTTATTTTTTGGAGTGCATAGCCTGTCAGGGCTTTTATCTCCTGTCTGGTGATTTGATAGCATGACTATTAATTACATGATCATTTTAATAAAGAGTTTAATATAAAGTATACATATATCTGTTGTAAAAACAATTTTGTGAAACATATTTTATTATGCTTTATTTGATTAAATACTCATAAATCTAGGCCAAATAATCATTTATAATGCTCTCTATTGCTTTTTCAAGTTTCGTAAAACTATTTTACATGAAAAAAGCATAACAGAAGTACGTTATTTACGACTTCGCTAAATGAAAATGAAATACATGGGGGAGGGGATTAAAGACACCAATAAGTTACTAAGCTGCTTCGGTAAAAAGTAAATCATGTCTTTTTTTTTTTTCTCCCTACAGCTAATGTAAATTATACTATGATAATAACAGTGATGAATTTTTTATCTTCCTAGCATTTTATTTGATTCTTTGTTTGACTTTTGTTTTATGTGTTAGTAATTTAGGTTTGAAATGAAACCCACTAATGAAAAGCATCTTTCGTTACGTAGATTACAGCAAATCAAACAAAATGTTTTTTATTTGGTTATTGGATCAAAGATATCTAATAAGCGTATTAAAGTTTTGATTTTGAATGACGTTGGATCGCCAAATGGAAAATCGCTTAAAAATTGGATTTTAAAAAAAATGTTAGGCGAATTTCGAGAAAATCTACATTAATGGCGTCAGTCAAGCTTTGGGCTCCATAGAAGCCTTGGACCCCTCCGCAGTGCGGGGGTGCACGTTACGCCACCGATAAAAGCAGAATTTTGAATAACTGCAATTTGCCGAACGCAACTCTTAACAAAATATTGTTTTGTGCACTTGTCACCCTTAACGTATTAATACTATATACTATAGATAATCGTTTGCACCAGTATCCCGAGGTCGGAGGCCAATATGCTTGCTACAACAAATCGCAACGAAGTGTAGTTTTTATTTTTTTTAAAAAGATGTGGAGTCATTATATATATATATATATACATACACATACATACAAATTTTACAGTAGTCTGCATTTCTATTTAGTCTAAAATGAAATTTCAGGTATTTAAATAAGGTGCAAGGTTTCCAAAGCAAAAATAATACAAAAAATATTTTCATACCAATTTTGTCTTAACAAAAAAAGTACTTTTCGAATTCGGTCCAAATGCCGCTTCAGACATGGGTCCAGTTTCCCCAGCCCTAGAGCCACACCCCTGCTGCTAACATAGAGACAATAGTGAACACGGTAAAGGGCTAAATGGATTAGATCATATGAAATTACTCTCCAACTAGGATTAGACATGTAAGCGGGTAGATATATTATATATCAGGATTAGCTTTTAATATGTTTTCTTTTTTATATCTGTTTTTTAGTGCTGTGTTGTGAATCACTTGATTCGCCTGTTTGATTATATGGCATCTGGTTACAATTAGGACTTTTAAAAAACTCATAAAACTAGCATTTTTTAAACATAGTGCTAAAGTACCATAAGTTCTTATAACATAAAATTAAATTTAGAACTATGCTAACAATAATACTATGTGAATATTGAAGTGTTTTTCAAACAGGCTTTGTAATGAAAATCATTTACTCAAGTCAAAAGAAGCTGCAGGATTTTTCTCTTTTTACTACTTAATACCAAATAAAACTATAAGAAACTACCTTTTGATACAGGTATAACTCACTAAAAAGGAAAACGAGCATCGTTTATAAGCGTTATAAAACCAAAAGTAAAAGTCGCTTCTTTTCCCCATTTTGTTTTTTTTAAATTTATTAAACTGAAAAGTTTTAATTTCCCCACATTCATATTGAATTTAAACATTATTAGATTAACTGTATTAGATATTTTCATAAAGCAACTTTCGCAAAAATCCTTTTTGAGACGCCTTTTTTAAGTACCGATCCTCAGTGCCACTATTAAACCAAAAAATACCCTTTTTAATGCGGTATTGTCGGCTCCAACACGAATTTTGCTTTCAGATGAAGGATGTTTGTAAAGAATACACATTTGTGGACAATCGACCAACACACTATGCACTAACATTTTATTTTTCTTAAGCTATGTTGTGGTTTCGGGACTTAATTTTTCAATAACTATTCAAAATTCAGCATATTTATTCGATTTATTGTAAGTTTTATTTTGAGAAATTCGTAAAAAATTTTGTTTCACTGATAGAATTATATATGGCCTGCTGCCGCCCCTTGGCTTGGCCGCCCACGTGCGATGCACGCGCTGCACACCTGCTAGGATCGGCCCTGTATATAGGTTTATATTTATACAGGAATTATGCAATTCAAATATAAATTATTTATGCGACTGTTTCACATCAAATTTTATCAATTCTCTTTCATATAAGTCATGCATTATAAATTTTATTTTTATTTCATATTAGGTATTTATTAGCAACATCTTTTGTTTTGTAATTAGCAAATTTTCTATAAAGGAATCATTGAAAGTGAAATTATTTTTTCTTGTATCAATTTTGTTCCAAGTCGTTTGATGTATATAATTGAATGAAAAACTTTATTGATAATGCTGGAAGCGAGATTCCTTCTTAAAAAAGGCAGACTTTGCTAATCAGCAATGTTTTAAATCTGAAATACTAAATATTAAGTGTATCAAAAATATAATGTATTCCCTATTTATTTTGCCATGTTGTAAAATAATTATAAAGAGTTCGATTCACTTTTGATCAATAGATTTATCTCTTTTAATTCGAAAGCATTCAATAGTAAATTTTACAAAACAAAATTATAATAAAAATTAAATATATATTTTATCTTTAAATGGAACAATGGAGTTTCTAAAAAAATACTAATCCCCCGTCCCTCCCCCGAAGTTCGAATACATCAGTTTGAATTATAGATTACTTCTCTCATTTTAATTTTGCTTTGTTTTGAAAAAGAACATATTTTTAGCAAGAGAAATAACTCTACAATGAAAATTTTTATTTGTTATCCAACATATATCAGAACTTTCGTAATTGATAATATACATTACATAGGAAATAAACTATACATTGTGTGAATTTTTTTAAAAATGTATTTAATTTTAATTATATACCAATTATATTTAATATGAATTTTTCTGCAATAATTTATTCATATGCTCAGTTTATGCTATGAGAGATCACAATGTCTTACTCCAACATAGGATTTGCTTACATGCTCTTTACCTGAGTAAAATGTTTGCAATTTATTTCAATTAAATTAACATTTTCGATAGAGACGAATAATTAATAGCTGTGATATAATTAATACTGGTATTATAATTTACTGTTCGCATTTATACACTAATAACTTTTAATTCGTTACATATAGGGTGATATTCAGGAGGGATACAATAGTATTGATAAAGAAACTCCTACACCAACTGATAGGCAGGTAAAGTTTAAATTTTGAACTTACTTTCATTAAATGAAATCAGTGAATAGATATGTTTTATTTTTATAACGTATATCTTCACTACAGATTGAAGTCGATATTCCTCGTTGTCATCAGTATGATGAGTTGCTGTCATCGCCTGTTGGTCATCAAAAATTTAAGCGCATTTTAAAAGCATGGGTTGTTAGTCATCCACAATATGTTTATTGGCAGGGCTTGGATTCCTTATGCGCCCCTTTTCTCTCTCTAAATTTTAATGATGAAGGTATGTATGCTTATGTTAACAAAATTTGTCATATTTGCATATTAGGTATTGCTAGCTGGGTGGCGTGGTTGGTTTGTCGCTGGCCTTCGGCACCCAAGGCTGCGAGTTCAACCCCGGCCCAAGTCGGTGGATTTTCATGATGCTAAAAAATCGACTGCAGCCCCATGTCGTATGATTATACCACCTGTAAAAAATCCCTAGAGTTTCTCTTTGGCTTGGATGCTCTCTGCAAAATTAAATCCTGGTTCGGTTCGCATCGTCAAAGTTCAGGTGCCTCCCTCTAGGGAGGAAACTGGGCATCAAGATTACCTGCGGCGATTGGTATCCGCCTATAAGGCGCAGCACTAGAAAGTGATACCAGCTTCCGGGGAAAGTACTAGGTCTCTGCAATGGTTAATGACCAATATTCACAGCCCATTAGAAATAAAAAATAATAATAAGGTATTTGGATATAATCATCCAATTTGAAAGCATAGTAATTGATAAACAACTTAAACATTTAATTTTTTTTTAGATTTTCATGTATTTTTAGATAGTTACATTGTAATATCTAGTTTTGTTTATATTTTAGTGCTCAAAAAGTAACAAAAAAGTATTACTTTATATACTAGGTTAATATTTCCTAATCACTAGGAAAATACATTTTGCATTTATGTTTCACATAAGATATGTGATTGTTTTTTGTTTTTTTTTCTACTTCTTATTTTCTTTCTTCACAAAAGTCCTTTACTTTTAAAAATAATACCTTTTATTAAATAATTTTGAAGATTTTCTATCTGTATGTATTTCCAAATCTGGTTTTTTAAAATGAACTTGTTGTAGTTCAGTATAATATGAAAAAAGAAATTTTGTTAAAATGAAAGCATTTTGCATTTTCTCCTCAGTTTAATACTATCTTTCTTTTAAACTGTAATATTTTTTTCCAGCTTTGGCTTATTCTTGTCTTTCTGCTTTTATACCAAAATACCTCCATAATTTCTTTTTAAAGGATAATTCTGCTGTAATACAAGGTAAGCAGTTTTATTACTTGAAATATTTTAGAACTGTGTATCTTAAGTTTGAAGTCCCTACATTTGTTATTTTAAAAAATTACTTTAATTATTTATGATCTCCTTTCTGTTATTTTTATGCTAAGAAAGTTAAAAAAAAAAAAAACTATAATGTATTGAAGTGATGTTCTATTATTTTTATAAGAAAAATGACAGTCCAAAAAATATTTTCATTAATAAATACTCTCTAAAAAATTCAGTTATTAAAAAATTCATGTATATTATATTATACGAAAAAATGGACATATTATTATATTTATATCTGACAGCTAAAAAATATTGAATGCTTTGAGAAAAGGAGGAGAAATGTTACTTATTGATGTATTGATTGGTAATTGATTCGATTTCATACTCTCTGAAAAAACACATTTTATTAAAGACACCTCATAATTCTCCAACATGGTCAAGTAACATAGTAGTTTCTACATTCCTCACTATGTCAAAGTGAAAAGTTTGAGCTCTGACAGATTTAATATACATCAGCTCTTCTACATGATGTGTCTTTAGGGCTTGAACCTTGGATTCAACTGAATCGATTTCTGCCAGTTCAGCTACCTTGACAGTAAAGCATTGTGAAAATTAATTTTGAATAAATTTATTTAATTTGTAATTAGGAATTCAACTCTGTTGTGCACTTCACTCTACTTTGCAATCCTATTCTGTGAAGTGAATAAAATGGACAGTGTTTCTATGTTTTTAAAATAAATCATGCCTTTCTTATATTATACAGATTTGATACAGTAATTTTAAAAAAATAAATCATATTTTGCATAGTTATTAAAGCCCTATTTGTAATTTAATTTGAATTTTAAATCTTTTAGCAGAAAATTGAAAAATAAATACATGTGAACCAAATATAAAAATTACTTTCTACAATATATAGATTATTTCAGAAACCATTCTTATTAGTCTATGTAAGTATAGTTTTCCTAAGTCATGTGCAATTTGGATCAATAAAATTTTTACTTTGAATTTTGTTCCACATAAGGATAATTTATTTCTTAAATCTTAATAAATTCAATGATGTAAAAATATAATACAAATTTGTTTAAAAAATTGATGTTTTAATATAATTTAGTATAATTGCTAATAATTATTTCATTTATGTCTATTCTTAAGCCTAAGAGTTTGAGGTGGCATCACTGTAGCTATTCTACTTTAACCTGGTAATAGTTAAGCGTTAGTGAGAATTTAAGTTATTTAATATATGATTAATTCTCTTATATGTTTCAGATAATGTATACTAATATTTATGCTTAGAAACTTTAGTTATCTTTAATATTACTAAGTACTATATTTTAATAGCAGCATACATCTTTCTATTTACTATAATAATATTATAAATTAGTTAAATTATTCAACTTCACAAAAAAATATTTAATTTCAGAAAAATCAAAGAGAAATCAAAATTTATAATAATTTAAGTATCGTTTAAAGCAAAAATACCCAATTACTTTTATGAAAAGCAGTCTTAATTGAGAATAATTAAATTGTATAAATTCTTTATTGATTACTTAAATATAGTGTGCTACTATTAAAAAATACAATAATATTGTTTTTATAATATTATCTGAATTTTCTCTGTATTTAAATTAGTGGTATATTAATATAAAAATGTATTAATAAATCTATTAATATTCTAAATATAATTGTAGTTTTATTAATTACTTTTCAAAAACTTTTACAATTACTGAATTTGCTGTAATGAAGCTTTACTGCCTAGATAGCCTTGAATTGTTTATAAATTATAGAATATGACAATAAAGTGTTCTATGATTTGAACCATGGTTTAAGCACTTCCAAATTATTTAATGCAGTACTATACACAGAAAAGAATTTTATCTTTGCAAATATATCCTCTGCCTGTTATGTAATTAGATACTGAAACATTCACTTTGGAATTTTGATATTCCTCTCTTTTAGAGAAATACACTCACTTATAAAGTGTGTGTCCCGAAACTTAGCGTCCAGCAGACCAGGGTGAAAAGGAATCATATAAGCTATGGGAAAAAAAAATTTTAAATTTCGTATCACTAAGTTAAGTGTTGACTATTATATTTTTGAAAAGGTGTAAAATTCATTCATTCCATCACATTTTTTAAGTACTGTGACCTCAAATTTCAAAATTTTACAGTGATTTTTCACCACCTTGACTTCATATAGTCGTGCTATTAATCACAGTCATAAGTCAATTAAAAACTTTGCTGGTTGAGTTAAAATTAAGCTAGTTCGTTTGAGTCAGGGTTTGAGAGAATGTTATCTTGCTTTAAGTCCCACATAAAAAGAGCCCTCGTGTAGCTAAACAATGCGACGTTAATATTCAATCAATCAATCAAAACCCACATAAAAAGAAAAATATTGCATATTACACTAGGCAAGTTATTTAAAAGATGACACATTTAGTTAAGATTCCAAAATGGTACAAACCTTGTTTTTATCTATCCATAACAATTGATTTTTTTTTATCAATATGACTTTATTTCAATAAAGCTTTCAATAAACTTAATCTTTAGTGCTTAGTTCAAACTAAACAATAAATTTAAAAATAAAATGGGAAACATTTTTGTAATTAAATATTCAAACAATTGCAGGTTCTACATCTTTTTAAGAGTTATCGCTTCACTAATCGTAAGTATCTAGCTAAATTTATTTCTGCCATTGCTTCAACATTCCTTTAGTGCAGTTCAGTTACATTTTCGATTGGTTAAAAAGATGTTTTAGAAAACTTTGAACATTTAATTCATTAAAGTGTTACAAAAAAAAAGTTTTCCATTTTATTTTAAATTTATTGCTTGATTTAAGTTACACACTTAAAATTGAATTTTTTTAAAGGAAATCATTTTGTAAAAAGAAATTGCCAATAATTCTCATGGATAGAAAAGTAGCAAGTGTTATACCATTTTTAAATCTTAACTTAATGGGACGGGACGTCTTTACCATCTCCCTGTAACTAATTGGGTATCCATCTTGCCTTGGGTAGTAATATTTTCTTTCTATGGGAAGTCAAAATGAAATGACATCATTTTCTCAAACTAAGTTAATTTTAATATTAAACCAGCAAAATGTTTTGCTTGATTTTTGACTGTGACTAATACTGCGGTTATATAAGGTCACGTTAGAGTGAAGAAAATCGCACTCACACACACTAAAATTGAGAAATTTGTGGTCCCGGTACCTAAAAATGTGATGGAGGATTTCAATTTTCAACACTTTCAAATACATGCTAGTCA
>BMAV01026096.1:12164-41322 GCA_019973955.1 Trichonephila inaurata madagascariensis | reverse complement strand
TCGTTTGACGTTCAGTTTCTGGACATCCACTATACATACATCTGTGTATAAATGTATGTTTTTTACAGAATATCTTGCTAAGTTTTCCCACTTGATTGCTTTTCATGACCCAGAGTTGACTAACCATTTGGATAACATTGGATTCATTCCAGAAGTGAGTTTGCTCCTTTTATGTATATAATTTATTATATATTGTTCAACTTTTTTTTAAAGAAAATGAGTTATATTTTCTTAGCCCAACCAGATACTGTTATATGCCGCCCATTCGGTATAGTGGTTAGTGACGTTGACTGCAGTGCCGTAGGGCCTGGGTTTGAATCCCGGAGTAGGCATGAATGCTTGTAAATGTGTATAGTGTCTTCGCGGTATGGGGGTACTCTAAATAACCTTTGAGCCGTAAGTCCTCTCGTGAGGTTGTTGGAAGGGGGAGAGAGGTGGGAAGCCCTAACCATCCTTTGAGTGTTCTCCCTCAAAATTGGGATGGAACCGAGCAAAATCGTACTGTCACCTGCATGGTGTTTAAAGCTAAGGCTAACGACAGACGTAAAAATCTAGCCCTTCGCCGCGATGATTTTCGTTGACCTTGATCTGATGTTACTGTCGATCAGGTGATATAAGTAACAGCAACAACAGTACTGTTATAAAATTTAACCCATTTGTAATTTTTTAAAAATTTTATTAAATTTCTACTAAAATAAATAAAAATGTGTTTTGAATAAACAACAGAAGAAATACTGTAAAAACAGTATCAAAATATGTTCCTTTATGACATGCTCATTGGGGGAATAATGTGTGTGTGTGTGTATATTAAATATTATACACATTATTATTTTAAAATATTATTACATTGTTGTTGATTTGTTCAAGATGTTTGAAAATTATAATTGTGTAATTTCTGCAAAGCTGTTCAGAATTATTAATTATTTTTTCCTAAATTTCATAAACTCTATTGGAATAATTTTTCCACTATATCGAAACACTACAACTGCAATACTTTGATATTTAAAATCAAATATCTTTGTAATGTTTAATTACCTCTTAAATGTGTTTTTATTCATATATATTTCTTACGCCTCTAGTTTATGAGTATTTGTAAAAAGTTCCCACTTCTAAGATAATTATATTCCTTGTTTTGAAATACAGGATTATTTTTTCTTAATTTATATTTACTTGATGCTTGATTTATTATATTGTAAAACATGTTTTTATTTTCTAGTTGTATGCTATCCCATGGTTTCTTACAATGTATACTCGTAAGTTGTTATTCCTTAATATTATATTAACAATTATTAAATCAACATATTCCATTAAAAATGATACTATATTCAATTTTTATTAAGTATTTTATCTACTTTTCTTTTGGAGGTTATTTGAATGTACCCTTTTTTCTGGAATAAGTCTATTTGTATTGTGTTTTAGCTCATTTTATTTAAAATATAAATTAACAAACTGCATACTTAACAAAGCATTCAAAATTTCCTGCTCAAATGTTTTCAAGTGCTGGTAACTAAAGCAATATTACTTTTGTAAATTATTGATCGAAAATAGAAACTTGAAGTAATATCTTAAGAAAAGAGAAAATCTTATCCTGCGGAAAAGAGTTTTATTCTCGAAAAAAAGCCCGTGCATCGCCGGGCTAAACAGAGGGGAAAGAAGCCTGTCTTTTAAGGAAAAGAAGTGGAAGAAATTCTGGAAAAGTTAATTTTAATGGCAATGGAAATCCCTCATCTCCCAAGCAAAAAGTGCTCGGGTCAAAAGGGAAAGGGGAAATTTCGAAGAGGAAATAAAAGTTATGTTCTCATTAAAAGCCTATACAATGTAGGGCGAAACGGAGGGGAAACATACCCTTTCGACAGGACAAAGAGGTGGAAGAAATTTCGAAAAAATGAAATTCCAATGACATTTATATAGAACACCTCAGGAAGTGCTGACACCGAGTGGAGAGCAAAAAAATTCCATTGGCAAAAAGTTCACACACTTGAAAAAGCCCGTGCAGCGCCGGGCCATGCAGCTCGTTTGAAATATTTTCTTACTATGTGAATTAAGATATTATTGTAGATATTATTGTATTCTTAGATATTATTGTATTCTTAAAATACTTGATGAAAATGATGAAACAATTTCAGCTGTTACCTTGGTAGTATGCATAAAGAGACGTGTGTTAGAAAACAATTTTAATTTAATTATCATAATCATGATGGTAATTAATTTTATCACATTATACATATTTTAAATACATATATGTTAGGTTTGAAAAGTTTAGGTTCAAAATTAAGTAAGTAATAAATAAAAATATAGAGCGAACTATTTACCATCGCGTAAGGATTTGTGGGTAAATAAGCCTATTTAAAGGTGGAGCGAGCGCTGACGAAGAAGAACGCATACTCGAAAAGGCTTAGCTGGTGACTCCTGGTCGAATTGGTTGTTAATGTTCTACTCGGTTGCGCGCCAAAGGGCCGCCATGTTGCATTTTATGTGATTGAAGCGAAATAAAGAAGTTATATTAAAGAGATGATGCCTTCCTCATTTTACCAGCAGGCCTGGGGCTTGTCATATGTATGCTAATTGATGTATTAAATACTACAAATTACTGTGATATATTGCTTTTATCTATTCTTTGACATTGAGCTTATTTTGCTATTTTGCACCCGAGTTATTTTTATTATACTCTTTGAAGCAATATAAACAAGCTAGTAAAATTTTAATAGTTTACACTTTTTTATATGCTGATAATTGAAACAATCTAGGGTGGTTCTTTTTTCAGTCCCAACTTAATTTCCATGAAAGATGTATCTATTAAAAATGAAGTTATTTATTTTATTGTAAATGAAAAAAAGATTAAAAATCTTCCACATTAAAATACTACTTTAATATTTTTTCCCTCTTATTATCTGTAGTTATGTTCATTATTCATAGATAGGTTTCTATATGGCAAAATATCAAAATGACATGTTATAGCTTTATATTAACTGCTAGTCCATGCATTTTATTTGTGAAATGTTCATAAATATTGCCTTTCTTTTTTCTTTTCAGATGTTTTTCCACTTCATAAAATCTTTCATCTTTGGGATACTTTATTGTTAGGGCAATCATCCTTTCCTCTTTGCATTGGAGTAGCCATTTTAAAACAGCTAAGAAATAATTTATTGTCATACGGTTTCAATGAATGTATATTAATGTTTTCAGATATGCCTGGTAAGTTTATTTGTAATCTTTATAAAAATATTTTTTTTCTTTCATTCTAAATATAAAATCTATAAATGATAAATCAATGGCTGGCAAAAACCCTTTTGTGTAAGTCAACCTCTAAGGTTGAATTTTATTAGAAGCTGTGCATATATATATGCTACCCTTTAGTTTTTAAGGCATTATATCTTGATACCCTTTCATTCAACCATCCAAGTATTTTTTAATTACTTTAAATGTGTTTTATACATTAAAATACTCTGAATATAAGTACATTTCACATGTCACTAAAAAGAACTGATGCTGACTGAAACGTTTGAAAATAACATGCCGTTTACTAGAGTAATTCGAAAAACTTCTGCATAATCTAGATAACCTGATGTGTAATACTACATCTTTGTTACAATAGCTAGACGTAGTAATTGTGATATTTAGAACATATATACATAAAATAAACATTCCAATACATTGTAGGTAAGTTGAATGATGAAATTCTAATAATCGTTAATGTGGGGAAGAAGTTTTGAATTACTGATTGTGTCAAGCAAATTTGATTAATGTGTAATTAATCGAGACCGTCAGTTTTAAATTCTTGTTCGAAATTGTGAAAATAATTTTTGGTGAGAATGCATCTAAAGCATTTGTTTCATAGGACCATATTTCTTGACTGGAAAATTGGCAAATATAATTGGTACATAAAAATTTAATGACATGATATTTGCTAATCATGAAATATTAGTTAAGGCCGTAAACGAGTATATTATAAAAAATAAGTTATCCTAATTAACATAATAGTGAGGAAGATACAACTGTAAATGTAATCCAACGCCAAAAGCCGAACAGTGCAACGTTAATATTCACTCACTCACAACTGTAAATGTAAATTTGATTTGGCTGATTAAAATTGGTCAGTATGTGGCAAAGTGTTTTTGTCATTTGTGATTCAAATGAAGATCAAAGTGAAATTTACAATGGGATTTGAAGCCGTTAACAGATTTTTGCTCACAATTATGTAAAATCCTTGCAATACCTCAAATTCAACAATAAATACATTTTTAAGACCATTGAAACATTATCAGCTTAAACTAGCATTAATTTTTTTTAAAAGATCAAAAGAGTTTCACACATTTAAGAAGACAATTCCCAAGATATTTCTAGTGTAAGCAATGATCTTATAGTGATATTTCTAGCTGTAACTGGCTTACACAAACACATGCTTTTTTTTGTCAGTGTCTGCAAATTAATCCTATCTCATAATTTTTGGATTATATCCATAATGTTTTAGTTTTCAAATTATTTTCCACTTTCTGTATTCTTCAACTAGTAAAATATCTTTCTTTCTAAATGAAATTTATTTTATGTAAGACTTACACATAATCTTTAAAATATAAAGTCTTGCATATTAAGGTTATACCATAAATTTTCATGATTCGTTATATTTCTTCTGAATTTCAAAAATTCAAAAGGCTGTTTTTTTTTTTTCTTCAATAGACACAATGCATTTTTTTCACAAATTTACTTTTGTACAAATTTTAGAGAACTCGCATATCATGAAAAGCAGAAATTGTTAATGTATTTAGTTGGATTTAAAATTTGCAACAATTTGAGATTGTTAAATCCCTAATAAAACATTAAGTAAAATGCACCAGGATATATGAAATTCAATAAAAAGTTTGGTTTATGTACAAAAAAAAAGTTATTTTATACCTCTAAATATGGAGTTTTCATTGTGCATGTTGTAGAAAGCTAGTTTACAATAAGGGACTAACTGTTCCTCAAAATTTTTTTAACTTGATGCTCCTATACCACCATGTTTATACACTTGCATAAATGAGATATTCTGTAATGCATATCTGTTGGAAAAAATTGTTGTACATATCGAAGACACTAGAGTAAGTGATACATCTAATCAAAATTTGCAAATACACAGACAAATCCATTCAAAACTGACTCTAAATCTATTTTTTTTTAAATTTTATTTGTTATTATTAATAACTAAGAAAATTAAAAATTGATTTCTTAAGGGCTATATTGGAGTAAAAAGTATCTGCTTTTAACACTATTATATCAGTTGAGTTATAATCCTTTTCATTTAAAAATCTTTAATGAATGTCATATGTAACATTTTTAGTAAATTATTTTACTGAACCGTAAGACTTAAAAATATCTACATTTTTCCCAAAGTTAATACATCAAATATTAATATATATATATTTTTTCAAAATTCTAGCAGGAAAAAGTTACTTTTGTGATTTATTTAATGGCTATGCTCTTTCTTTAATCATTATGTTTCTTTTCAGAAATTGATATACAGCGCTGTGTGCAAGATTCAATAAAAATATTTTGCAGCACTCCTAAAAGTATCACATATCGAGTGCATGAAAAAGTAAGCCCTAAAGTTAAAAAACCTTTTGAAGCTACTGCAAAATTTTCCACTTCTGAGAGCATGATGGATCCAGATCTTGTAAGTTTATTGTGTGTTCCAATTATTTTGATTTATGGTAATAGTAATTCATACTCTCAATAGGAGTGAGTGGCCTAAAAATGCAGATGTTTATGAACCATTCAGAAACTTCTTTATATCTTAAGAAATCTGGTATGTTTGACACTGAATCTTTTATTCAAGTAATCTTATTTTTAAAAATCAATTACTTCTATGGTTTTCAATAACAGAAGTATTCACTGTTGCTATATCTTGGTAACAAAGTATCAACTTAGAAACAAGAGTATATATCAATTTTTATTAATGTGTTCCTCTGAACATCTTTAAGTGCAGTAAAGAAAATTGCTACACACAAATTCCATTTTGTATCAAGTGGCTTGATGAAGTTTTAAGAGTGATGTATTAGTATTATAGTGTTATTTTCAATATTTGTTTTATTTCAAGGTTACAGAATGCTGTCAGTACCTAGTGCAACATTTTTTGAAATAAATTAAAACTAAATGAGTTAGAATAATTCTATTCAGATTCTCTCTTGCATGGAAATTTCATACATGGTTCGTTGGTGCGTGTGAATATGCGCTATATGAACTTAATGTTTCCATACTCTGTAAAATTAATTATAACTCATTTTAATATGCGTAATTATTATGATAAACTTCAATGCAGTGTTTAAATTTATGAAACCTTGACTTATCCATTTTGGCAACTGATTAGTGCTGGTATACTTATCGAATTTTTTAGTATAAATCAATCTGAATGCCTCTTGCTGTTCTTTGCCTATATTGCCATGGTCATGAATTAAAAGCTGATAGTGTTGTATTTGAGTCATGAGTTTGAGTTCTATGTCACTAAAGACTAAAAATATGTTGAGGCTCAGTCACACCCTCCAAAAGATTATGTTTTACTCTTTTTTGTTCTCCATTGCCTGTTAAAAAACTGCAATAATTTATGGTCTTCATATTTTTAGTATTATTTGAATATTAAATGAATATACAACTGGCAGTAAGACATAGAGATTTTCTGATAATTTTTCTATTACCTGGAACCTATGAATATATTTTTCAACTTTTTTTTTATTTTCATGTAAAGTAAAATGCTATATGCACATAAATTTTAAAATTTACTTTAAGCAGAGTTATAGGGCTCATGGAATTTCCAAAACTGTTAACAATTCTGAGAATGTTCATGATTATGTTTTAGTTGTGAATAATATAAGAAAATTTTTATATTGAACTGCAAATTAGAAAAGGAATATAAACTGATAATAAAAAATTTATTTTTATATTTTCAGTTCATGGCACCCTTACCAATTGCTGAACTTAAGTCTGAAGTCTCCCCAAGGATTTCTGGTGAAGATTTGTTAGATTTATTAGATTTATCACCTGATTCAAAAAACAAGAGCAGATCAAGTATAAAAATGTTGGTGATAGATATTCGCTCCAGTGAAGAATATCCTTTTATTGGTAGAAAATTATACATTTTAAGTTTTATGTAACCTTATATTATTCCATGGGTATCTACACTCACATTTTTTTATTGTGTTGAGGAATGAAACTTTTTTTTATCCGATGGCCAAAGGATCCTGTGCCGTGGAAAGGCAGCAGTGATGGGTAAAGCAATAAAGTAATTGTATTTTTTTCTTTTTACATTTTGAAAAATATTGTTTAATGAAATATTAAATAACATTTTTAATACTTGTATTATCAGGTCTAAGTCTGAAATATGTATAGGTTGTAAACATTAAGCAATATAATCAATACATTGCAAAAATTGCTTATTAGTTTCTGATACATGTGGTGGGGACATAATGTTTGTTTTGTTTATTGCAAAAAGAATTTGGATAATTGGGCACATCACATTAAAAAGGTCTTTGTTGGAGTCATGTTTACGATTTTATATTCATTTATTTATATCATTATATTGCCCTCACTTACAGTTTTACATAAATCAGCCCTTTTTTTTTTTAATAGATACAATTGAATGATATTACTCTGATATCCTTTTACAATCTAGCTATCTTGTGAATCCTAGTGAAACGGAGGACCCGGCGTGTAGAGGGGCAGATGTTTGTTAAATCTGTCAAGATTGAAAGAGTCTTCCCATTGTCATGGTGTTTGTAGACAGGGATGCCAGGTGCCATCCTTGTCACTTGGCAGAAGTTGAAAATACAGGGTTCATCCCTAACAGAGCCGGCTCTACAAGTTTTGACGTCCCAGACAAAAATGGAAAATAACGCTCCTTCCTCCATAGCCAAAAATTATTATTAAAAAATATAAATTGTTCATTCATACACTCCTATAAAACTTCAATAATTCTTGTGAACAGAAAGTCAGTGTAGCAATTATACATATATATATATGTGATATTTGTCTTCAAAAATACAAAATAATTCAGAATTGAGGACATTATTACCTGTTATTATTTCAAACAAGTAAGAGAAGGAATCTCCCATTTCAGCAGACCAATTTCTTCAAAAGAGTCTACTGATGGTGGGAATCTCAAAAGTTTTTATTTTAACTCATAGTAACTACACTTAAAACTAAAATAAATCATATCTTGTACCTCTATCTACCAAAAATTCTTATTACTCCTGTCCCCTTTTGGATAGCTGATACCAGACATCGTATGGTTAAAAGGAATGTTCATTGTGACGCCTCTCGGGGAAAGGGAGAAAGTTACTAGAGAAAGATGAATAAACATATCAAATTTCATGATTTATCTAATATTCCCGCCTTAAACCTTTCAAGTTTCAATAGAAAAGAAAACTGACATTAAACATACAGAGTACAAAAATAAGGAATTAAGATACGTTAAATTAAATACCAAATTCACACCTAATAATATTTCAGAAAATATATATCAAATTTTTTGTAACAGAAAAAAATATTTTCTAAATTGGACCTAAATCCCACCCCGGGCATTGGTCCAGTTTGTCCCCAATAGATCTATTGTTGCTTCAAAGTGGGATATTAGTAAACAATTAATTAATCAAGTTATCTTGTAAATTAATGCAATTAAGGATGCTCTTATATAATTTTTGTTTATATTCATTTCATTTGTGAATAAATAAAAATTCTTCATTCTTATTTTTCAAAGATTATTGGGTATAGGGTTTGTTTATATTGATTCATTGCTATTAATGTAATATGTTACTAAAAAATTTGTATTTTCACATAAATTCATTTACAAACTATTTCATACCCAAACTTTTTTCTCTTTTGTTTTAAATCCAAAAATTAAGTTGTATTTCATTTACAAATATTTTTAATGATATCTATATTTACTATTTTCATTCTTCATAATACCTAAATGGGCTATTTTCATTCTTTTTTTATTTGTATGAAAGCTTATTATTCTGTTTCTCATTTTTTACCTGTCTATTACAGGGATGGCCAACCCAAATGACCTTATGATCTACTTTGGGAGAAACATTATAATCCCTCCAGCTGCACACATATAAAAATATACATCTTTATAACGGATTTGGACCCATTGTAAACATTTATTGGAGTGAAAATTTAAACAGAATGAATTATTGTTTTCATTATTATTCGTATACGTTAACATACATAATATAATAATAATCATGCTATAATCAAATAATGTTCAATTTATTTAATTAGTGAGATATTTGTTTCTCAACCCTTTCACTTAGTTTTTGCATGTCGATCTCAATGCGTGTATTTACACATCATAATTTATGATGCCAGTTTATTTCTTACAAAACACTAAAAACAAAAATATTCCTGAAAATAATCGTATTTTGTAAAGTTGTAATGAATCTTGCAGGCCGCAAAATTATTCAAGGTAGGTCGTGGGTTGGCCACCTCTGGTCTGTTACTTGCAATGTAATTTTGTTTTTTCAAAATGAATTCAGTGAATTTTCTACAAGTGCTTGCAAATCTGTTATTTTTCTCCTTTCTCTCTTAAGTGTTTTTTTAAGTGCAGGAGTGAAGAAAGCTCCATTTTTTTTTAAAAAAAAATAAGCTTAAGTTACTATATTGCTGTTTACTAATCTGATTAAAGGGTTTACTATGACCATTTTCTTTGTCTGGCTTAATATACATAAAAAATAACTGTTAAAAAGGGCATTTTTCATGCATCTACGGTTGAAGCTAGTTATTAAGAAAAATTTTTTGTATGGGTTTTTTTCAGGTATGGCTGGTTTTACCGAAGCAGAAGTCACAATAGATATCTTCTTATATATATATAATTTATTCTACTGAGTATTATGTCCTTAATGTGTTCTAGATATAACAAGGAAGCTTTGCCTAACAGCATTAACATACCATATGCTACTGCTTTTACAGCAGATGGTACATTAGATAGTGCAGTTATATTTTGTAGCAAAGGAAAGATAGTAACTATTATTGGCAGTTGTAAAGATAAATTATCTTCAGAGGTGAGTTTTTAATGTTTATATCTCATGTGTGTATTAAAATTTTCATTTATTAAGTAAATGGGAAGAGTGTTGTATTATTCCAAGAAGAATTACCTCATTTTTTCCCCCAAGATTTTAAAATAAATTTCATTTAGTGAAAGCCAAATAATTTATTTCTTCAATTCTCTGAATGAAAATAGCTTTTATTAAAATTAGTGGTATTGTCAGAGAAATCTGATCCTTAAAACTATTAATTATAATAACTGGAATACGTAATCAAAAGACTAAAGTAAACACCAAAAAATATAATTAATTTTTGTTTTGATTACTTCTATTTAAGAAAAATTATATTTAAAAAAATATAGTTCTTATATTTGAGAATTAAGAAGCAAATTATAATATAATGTTAACAAAAATAATCCAAATTGAAGATCAATGAGAAAAGTGTATTGATATATTTTTTAATTCCTTGCTGTATTGTATTTATAGTCTTAATTAAATTTAATTTTAAATTTTTATGATTAAACTTGTACAAATCCGTGTCATGTTTAATACATTGAACATGTCTTATACCTTTAACTTTTGTATTCTTAATAGTTTAATTATGTACCAGAAACCTTATCCCAACATGTGTTTCAGCATATGTTAATTTCTTAATCTAGATCAGTGTAGAGTTCTTAATGTTAAGACATTCACTAAACTTAAGTGAATTATTTTGCTGACAATTTTGAAATTTTTTGTAAATAAACATTTGGCAGATAAATTTTAACATTTTCAGCATTCTTACCTGAAAGAAATCTGAAATTTATTTCTTCATTGTTGAAAACATAATAATAAAAATATATATCTAAGCAAGTGCTAGATGTTTCACTTTTCTCTTGTATATATTCATAATATAATTCAAGTTGAATAATTAATTTATATATTTTATTTCTGTATTAATAGATTTGAGACAACTAAATACCTAAAAGTTAGTTAAAAGTAAATTTTATTATTTTTATTGAGTGCAGTTTGTGAGATTTTTTTCACTTATAAATAATTTATATGTGTCGTATAATGTGATTGATTACTCTTGAGTATAGTGCAGTGTCATAACCAAAATGTTTTATTATGAAACTGTAATGCATTTAAATGTTTTATAAATATGATTTGTTCTATATAATAAAAGAGAAAAATTAAAACTTTAATAAATAAAATAGGAATTGTAATACATAGCAAGAAAAGGATATTTTACTCCAGATAAATCAAATTCAATTTTGCAAAATTTCTATTTATAAGAATTTCATCTCGTGCTATGTAATTGTTTTAAAGGATTATGCTTTTGACAATTAATGTTAAATGTAGGGGGAAAGTTTAATTGATTGAAATAGAAACTATGAATTTAGTAGAAAATGAAATTTTATTATTGACTACTTTATAATTATTTTTTAAAAAAATGACTAGATTTTAAATTAAAAGATGTGTTACAAAAATTGGGATGCATTTATTACATTTTTTTTTCTATGGAGCATAGTTTGTTTTATGTATTTCGAAGTTTTAAGAACATACATATAAATTTAAAATAAGCACAAACATGAAAATATTTCTGTGATGATTGATTTTCATGATTTAAGGTAAACACGAAAGGAGACTTTAAAGGAAATTATTTTATTTACGTATCATATTAATGGTTAAATGAATCTTGGTAAACAGATATAATGCATACATAGAGAGCGGACATTAATGGCTGACTACTTGCCGGGAAAAAGGTAAACAGAACACAATAAATGTTACATCAAAAGTTGAGTAGTTTTTATCCTTCTCCGTAGTGCGAATATTGTTTGTAATGTCACCTCAATACCCCCCCCCCCCTAAGTGAGATACTGTAACAAAAATGTATCTCACTGATAACGCACTGGTAAACGAACTTGACGTCCACCTCGTGTCACTGCTTGAAGGAGGAAGGGGCAATGGAGCAAATCTGATCTTTTTCTCACGCGTTTCTGAAGGTTTATTAGGTGTATCTTCTCCAATGCTGGATTCAATGTCACTTTCTGAAGAATTGTCGGAAAAACATGGTTTCAATCTGTCTATTGAAACATTAACATTTTTACATTTAATGAAAAGTGTAAAAACTTTGTCGGATCGGTTGATAATCTTATAGGGTCCATGATATGGTGGTTGCAGGCTCCGACAAACACTGTCAGTGCGGATGAACACATGAGAACAATCTTTGAGGTCTTTGAAGATAAAAGGTTTCTGCTTACTGTGATATGAAAAAGGAACTGATTTAAAATCTTTGATGATTGCTTTAAGTGTTTGGACGAATTCAGATTGAGGTTGAAACTCGGTGTCTTCAAAGAAATCGTATGGTAAACGAACGCTTTCACCATAAAGTAATTCTGCTGGAGTAGCTTCGAAATCAGTACACCAAATTGTTCTCAATCCAAGCAATATTATAGGAAGTGATCTCGTCCAACTTTCGTTTTCATGACACATTATGCTCTCTTTAAGAGTACAGTGCCAGCGTTCTATACAACCATTTGCTTGCGGATGATATGTTGTAGTTTTGTTGCGTTTAAATCCTATTAATTTTTAAAGTTCTTGAAAAAGCTGAGCCTCGAACTGTGTTCCTTGATCAGTGGTAATGACTAATGGTGTTCCAAAATGTGAAATCCAGCCTTTTAGTATGTTGTCTGCTACTGTATCAGCTTGAATGTCAGGCATTGGAAATGCCTCCATCCATCGACTGTATCGATTTATGATAGTTAAACAAGCGAAATCCCTCAGATGATGGCAAGGGACCAATAATATCTAAATTTCTGTAAAACGGTTAGTGACATTGTGATATTGCTGGAAAGGACTCTGCACATGTTGTGTGACTTTGGACTTTTGGCACTTAATACAGCTTCTAGCCCAAGTTCTTGCGTCCTTATTTATTGATAGCCAAACAAATTTTGAAGCTAACAATTTGGTGGTGGTTCTTATTCCAGGATGTGCTAGGTTATGGACATTGTTGAACACAATTCTCCAGAATGCTTCTGGAATATAAGGTCTCTTCTTCTCTGTAGAGCAGTCGCAGAATATGTCGGAGTTGGAGTCAAATATTGGAACTTTTTCTAATTTTAGAGAAGAGTTATGGGAAGAGAAAGAATCTCTTTTAACACCTCATCCATTTCCTGTGCCTTTGCTATACCTTCGTAATCAATTGCTGGTTGGAGATGCAATTCGTCTATTTGAGACAATGCATCGGCAATGATGTTATCTTTTCCAGGTACGTGCTGAACGTCGACAGTAAATTAAGCAATATATTCCAGATGTCTTTGTTGACGAGGGGTGGCTTTATCCAGTTTCTGGCGAAATGCATCAATTAATGGCTTATGGTCGGTGATGATTGGGAAATTTCTACCTTCCAAAAAAATGTTTAAAATATTTTACAGAAGAACTTGCAGCCAGCAGCTCTCTGTCATAAGTGCTGTATCGTTTTTGGGCACCAGTTAGTTTCCTTGAAAAGAAACTAAGGGGTTTCCAGACTCCATGCTCTAATTGTTGTAGCATGGCACCAATGCCATTATCCGATACATCAACCATTAAGGAAATGTGTGCATTTTCTGATGGGTGAACGAGCACTGTCGCTTTACATAGTTGTCGTTTGCTATTTTCGAATGCTTGAACTGACTCTTCTGTCCAATGAATTTTGTTTTTGTCATTACTTTTCTTTCCTTTCAAATAGTTGCTTAGAATGGCTTGATTTTCTGCAGCATTAGGAATAAACCGATGATAGAAATTGATAACTCCTAAGTATCTTCACAACTCCTTTACAGTCTCAGAAAGTTTGAAATCTTTGATTACTTTTATTCTTTCCTTTGATGGCTCAATGCCATTGACAGAAATATGATGGCCTAAGAAATCAACTTCAGTCTGTAGGAATTGGCATTTCACAACCTTTGTAACAAGGCCAGCATCCTGAAGACGTTGAAAAACTTGTTAAAGATGATTGATATGCTTGGCTTCATCCTTTGATGCAACGAGAATATCATCAATGTAGCTGAAGCAAAAATCTTAAGCCCCGAAGTACGGAATGAAGAAACCGCATAAAAGTTTGAGCTGCATTACGCAATCCAAAAGTCATTCTGGTGAACTCATACAAACCGAAAGGTGTGCATATGGCAGTTTTTCCTATACCAGATGGTTCAACTGGTATCTGGTGGTAGGCTCTTTCTAAATCGAAAATATAGTGCATCCATGTAAATTATGAGTAAAGTCATGCAGGTGAAGAATGGGATATCTGTCAGGTTGCATTACAGCATTCAAAGCTCGATAATCCCCACAAGGTCTCCAATCTCCTGTTTTCTTCCGTACTAGATGTAATGGGCTTGCCCACGGGCTATTAGGAGGTCGGCAAATCCCTTGTTTCAGCATACTCGAATTCCTTTTTTGCTAACTTAAGCTTGTCAGGTGCTAAGCGACGAACTTTTGCTGAGACAGGGGGACCACTTGTAACGATATGATGCATCACTAAATGTTTAGGTTCTTTGATGAATGAGTTATTAAATGTTATTACCATGAATTCACTTAGAAGTTTAGCTATTGAAGAATCATATCCGGAAGAAACTATTGTAGTGGGAGAAAAATTAGATATTGTAACTATTTTACCAAATGAAAACAAGGACGTTAAAGGGTCAATGAGACATTTTATTTTTAAATCAACTAACGATCCAAATTTTTTGAGAAAATCTGCTGCTATAATAGCTTTTGAAATATTTGCTATAATAAATGAAAAGTAAATTGTCAGTGAAGTCCAAGATCCAATTTAAGCATTTTAGTGCCAAAAGTGTTAATTTTTGAACCATTGGCGGCAAATAATGTAAAATCTGATACTTTATTATTTTTTTGTTTATTTGCAGGAATTACTGATACATCAGCTTCCGTATCAATAAGAAATTGTTTGCCGGTTGATTATCGTATAAATATAAACGGCAACTTTTTTCCCCAGTATCGCCGGCCACATCAAGCGATTGGCCTGTTCGTTTTCCGAAACATCTTTTTTAAATTGGCACGGTTGTACACATTTTTTGGCATTCTTTCCGAACTTAAAATGGTACCAATAAAATGCATTTCGGGATGAATTAGATTTTGATCTAGTGAGTCTGCTCCCCTCAGGGGGCTCGCCTTCTTTAGGTGAGTACGGGTGTCACAATCCCGAGGTACCCTAGTGATCTTTTCCTTTTCCCAGGGGGTTTACTGTTTTTGGTAAACATGGGCTTCACGAACCCAGGGTACCCTAGTGATCTTTCTCTATTTTCGACCCTCCTTCTTGTCATTCAATTTATCCTTTCTTTCCTTTCCCGTCTAGATCACAGATTTTCACGTCCAGACCACAGATAAATATTATGAAATGAATACATTTCAAATCATTTTTCTGTAGAGAAATGTTACAATTTATTATTAACATTTTTTGGTTTACCTTTTGTATTGCGTTTATTTAGTTTCTTTTTCGTATATTTCTTTCAATATTTTGATTATGTTGCTTTATTTGTGTTTGATTAACCAACCCATATGTTTGCCATGTGCAGCGTCCCGTAAGGAGGAAAATGGTGTCCTGGGAATACCTTTGGCCCACGCTTCGCTGTAGACGGGAGGCAGGAGTGAGCCCGCTCCTGTCAATCGGCTGGTAGTACCTCTCTTCGGTGTCCCCGAAGAGACACTGCTGTAGGGTTAGTGCTGCAGATAAGGGGTGTCGGGTTTACCCGTTGGATCCTCGTCCTGGACTGTATCACTCTATTCTGGGTGTACTCTGGGTAAGCGTCGTGCCTGGTATTTGCCAGATGACCGGCACACTGCCTCCCTTGTTGGACTCCGTGGTGGATGGAGGCACACCAGAACGAAGTTGTATACGCGTTTTTATGGATCCAATACTGCTGTGCTCGGGTAAAGGCCTCGTATTACCCACTCTCAACATTGACAAAGTTTCAACGACTGCCAGATTTTTATTACTTTCACTTGAAAACAATGAGATGTCGAAGAAATCGCCCTTTGCAATACAAAAAGCTCTCGTGGGAATAGGTGGAGAACCGAAATCGGTAAAACGATTGCGTTCCGGGGATCTTCTTATTGAAACAAACTCTGCTCTTCAAACTAAGTCCCTTCTTCTTGCTAAATCTTTTCTAAATAGTCCGCTAACGATAAGTCCACACAAAACTTTGAATTCTTACCGTGGTGTTATTTCCGAACCTGACCTGTTGACCACCCCTGATGCAGAAGTTCTGGATGGATTCTCTGATCAGGATGTTATTCAGGTCAGAAGAATCACAATAAAGAAAGATACAACAGTTATACCAATCAAACATATAATTTTAACATTGAGTAGTCCCAATCTACCGAAAACCATTAAAACTGGATATTTGAACTGTAAAATCCGTCCATATATTCAGAATCCTCTGCGCTGTTTTAAGTGCCAGAGGTTTGGACAATCTCAAACTTCCTGCCGCTGACAACTAACATGCTCTAGGTGTGCATCTGTAGGACATTCTTCTACAGATTGTACCCTAGAACCAAAATGCATTAACTGTTCACAGCTTCATTCTGCTGATTCCAAACTTTGCCCAAAATGGAAAACTCAAAAACAAATACATGAAATTAAAACCAATAAAAATATATCTTATTTTGAAGCACACAAATTAATAGTTCCTCAATTAACCCAAACTTATGCCCAAGCTACTAAACCCTCAACTATATCCACAACTACCCAAACAGATCCAAACATAACAAACATAATCCGCCCACCTTTGGCAATGGCAAAGTTTGAAACTCAGATCTTCTGCATAAATCCGATACTAAATACCTCGTCTTCAGTGTCTACAGTCTCCACGTCATCTTCATCCACTCAATCACATATACTTCCTTCCACATCTGCATTAATACCAACAATACAAAGTGGGTCTTTGTTACCAATACCCATTCCCACTACTACTACTCTCTTGACCTGAATATTTCTGCCTCATCTTTTAGAAACTGAAACCCACCCTCTGCAACTTCTAATAAATTTGCTTATCAACTGAAGCTCAAACCTCTCAGCTCCCTTTTAACTAAACTGGCCAGCCACTACTACATCCAATAGCGAACCTTCTAAAATCCCACAGAGTATAAAACAGAATTTCAAAAATAGAAAACTGCGAAAAAGTACAAAAGTAGAAATCGAAATAAAATGACACCACATAAGCCCAGAAACTTGCAACTATAGGACAAGGCCAACAGAAGATGAAGACTTGATAATATATGATGTGGGAGGGAGGAAAACTTGAACTAGATCCTACATAGATTCGTCATAGATGACATTATATTCGAAACAATCCTGACAAATATATGTATACGCACGTTAACTCCAAACGCGTTTCAGAAAAGTAGTGGTTTCACTTTTATTAACATGAACTGCTTAAACTTTTTAAACTAAAAATTTTTCGCCAATTTTTCAATGCTTTTCTTTAGATCTTGCCTGACTCTTAGCTTTTTACTTCTGAAAACTAAATCTTCAAGTATAATTTCCAAATTTTAACTTTTAAAAACTGTGCTGTCACTACTTTTACACACATTTATCAAATGTTTTAATATTTTTGGTCAAGTATTTGGCGCAGCTAAAATAAGATTGGCTCTTTGCTACCATAAAACCCACACGCCACACCAATTAGTGAGTCTGCTGAAGCCTTCGACACATGCTGCCTAGAATTTCGAGAAAATTCATCAAATTTTTTTATTAATGTCGCTATGTCTGTTTGCAACGCCTCTAATTTATTACGGTCGGTTGATTTTGACGACAAATCATTGTTTGTTACCGAGCATACTTCGGATGAACTGTAAACAGCAATAATTTTGTCAACCATTTCTGCAATATTATTTAATGAATCTTTACTAATCGACAAAATAGCTTGTGTCTGCTGTGGAAGCCTTTGTAGCCACAAAGATTTAATAAGTTCATCCTTTGTAGCCACAAAGATTTAATAAGTTCATCAGAAATATAACTCCCTGCCAGGGCCGGTTCTAGCAGTTCTGCCGCCCCGGACAAAAAAAGAAAAAATGTCGCCCCTTCTTTCCAATGCCGCCCCTTCTCCTTCATATATATATATAAGGCGAAATAGATTGAACCAGGGTGTTGGCCGGAGTGAAGATTATCAATTTGGATTTAGTAAAAACGTCTTCAGGATAGCTTTACCTCCTTTATTATGAGCACGCATCGCGATTAAAGCAAATTAATTCTGTTTTAAATTGGTAAAGCGGCTTTTTAACCACAAAGACAAAAAAGCAGCAAGTTTTTAAAATTGTGATGGTGGAAGCAGAAAAGGGCGAACTTGAATAGGCTTTTTCCCTTTTGGGCACTGAGGCTAAAATGCGGGGGCTCGGCAGGGTTTAGCCGATTACGAAAGATTAAACGTTTTTTTTTTAAACCTAAAAATTTAAAAAATTTTATTTAAAGGTTAAATTTAAAAAAACTATGTTGGGGAATTATTATATATATATATATATATATATTTTATTTTTTAAGTCTTAAGAAATTAAAAAAAATCGAAAAAAGAACGTAATTTCTTGTTATTTTTTCAAACGAAATGAAAAAAGAAAAAGGAATCATCTAAAGACCCAACCGAAAAATAGCTATAAGAGGGATCACAAGCGTTTTTTTAGTTTTTAATGATACACTCAAGACTAAAATAAAAACATTCCTGTGGCTTTATCTACCCAAATCTCTTATACCCTTGTCCCCTTGATAGCTGAAACCGGACATCGTAAGGGGGATAGGAATGCAATTTGGGCCTCACCCGATGGAGAAAGTTACTAGTTAAAGATGTTTAAAAACATATAAAAATTTTTGCTTTAACAATTTCCCGCATCAAACCCTTCAAGTTTCAACATAAAAAAAAACTGTCATTTAAAAATACAGGTACAAAATGAAAAAAAGATATTTAAATAAATCCAAACCCACCCAAAACATTTAGAAAATGTATCAAATTTTTTTTTTTAAAAAAAAAAATATTTTTTTTTTTCAAAATTTTATCCCAAAAGCCGCCCTTAAATTTGCCGCCCTGGAGGGGCCGGTTTGCCCGGGCCCAGAGCCCCCTCCCCTGTCCCGCAAGCTCTTTTTTTGCAAAGATCGGGCGGGCGTCGACGCCGTTTCCTATCAGTCAACAATTTTCTTAACCTTGACTCCTCAGTATCGGTTAATCTGTTTAACAAGGCATTTTTTAACGTTTTGTATTTATCATCATGAGGAGGGGATTTGATAATATATCCACTACAAAATCTAGAACATTCTCATCTAGAGCAGCAACAACGATATTATACTTGGTTGTGTCGTTCGAAATACCGCTGTTAGAAAACTGTGCTTCCAGCTGTAAAAACCATAATTTAGGCTTATTTTGTCGAAAACTGGTAGCTTAACTGCTACTTTATGAATTTCGGTATTTGTATCACTGAGATTAAATGTGGAAGAATCATCACTATTAGTAGCCATTTTATACTAAAATGTGAAAAGTTTCAAAGTATAGCATAAATGTACCTGATTTTCCAGTTATACAGCAGTCGTTAATGGCGAGTTTTGCGGATGGTGGGTCACCATTGAAGGAAGTGATTTTATTTACATATGATATTAACGGTTAAATGAATCTTGGTAAGCATATAGAATGCATACTTAGAGAGCGGACATCAGTGGCTGAATACTTGCCAGGAAAAAGGTAAACAGAACACAATAAATGTTACATCAAAAGTTGAGTAGTTTTTATCCTTCTCCGTAGTACGAATATTGTTTGTAATATGCCACCACAACTTTTTCACCAGATTATTAACTTATAAGTTACGTTGATTTTTAGAATACTTTTTTTTTCTTTAATCGATAGATTTTTCACACAAATTGCAATAATCAGATTATATATATATATATATATATAAATAATGTGAGCATGTTTTCCCCTCTAGAACTGATAAATAATGTTATTCTAAAAAATACAACATTGAACGATAATATATATTATCTGACTAAAATATAGTAATGAGAGTATGCTTTGATAACTTTAAAAGAAAATATGCTAAAGAGTATAATTCTTTAATTTCACCTTAAATGTGTATATTCAGTGTTAAAATATTTTTTTTCTCCTTTCTTTCTCATGAAAACTTATTTATATTTTTGAACTCCCATAATTTTAAGTTGAAATTCTTTCTCCCACTTAAGAGTGAGAACAAATTCTTCAAAGATTTTTCCTATGGTAATATTTAATACTTCTTGTGCACTCTGATTTTATCAGCATCTACATGAGTTTTGTATCACTACAAATTGTATTAAATTCGTTTTCATGTTGATTTTAATTTTATGTTTACTTTTTTTTAGTTTGCTACAAGATTGGTTAGATTAGAATATAGTCATGTGTGTACGCTTCATGGAGGAATTGAAGTACTGCGAAAAACAGGACTACTTGTTTCTAAGTGAAAATTAAAACCGCATATAAATTATGATTATGTTGATAATTTCGAAGTTTATGTTGTTTCTGTGAATTTGTATTTTTTTATAAATTATTTCTTTTTAACTGGTTTTCATTTTTTTTCTGTGAAACAAATAATCAGCTTTGTAGTTTTCTATTTAATTTTGCAAGTGTATATTTGAAATATATTAAATGTTCACCTTAACCAGGTAACTGGCTAATTTTTAGCCATGCTTCATGTATGGATGGATATTAGTATTGGTGACAGAAATGCCTATTTTAAAGAAAGTGTACAATAATATACATTTTATCAAGTGCCAATATTAGTTTTAACCTAACTCAAATTTTCTTCAATCCTGGTGTTTTTAATTTATTTCAGTAATAAGTTTATACTTCTAGGAATTTTTAAAAAATATCGTATCTTCTTTCAGGAATAATTTTTAAATATAAGATTTCATGTCTCTAGATTGAGTTTTGACTGTTTAATAGACCTTTTTTACATGTTTAGTTTTTTACTTATTTTATGAATGAGATAGCTTAAACGTTCTGAATTAGGATCAGTTAGAATTTGAAATTTTTAAATGTAATTTAAGAAAAAGATTTTTTTTATGGCCTAAATGGGAGGTGTATTTTATTAAATACAAATATATAATTAAAAAGTTAAATGGTTAAAAGGATTGTTCAATTTCCACAAATTTGTAATTCATATACAAGTTTTGTGCATGTTACAAAAATGCACACACTGCGAAAAACCGGTATTCAGAACCGAGTACAAAATACTCACTTTTGAATACGTCACATACTCAAAATGGCTCTGATGCAAACATACTCAAATTTGAGAAACGTGCATACTCATTTTTGTCAGCATGCACATACTCATTTTTGAACCTGTTACTGGATCAAATTTGAGAATGTAATGTACTCAATAACGAGTTTATAATGAGTCAAATATGAGTATGTATGGTATTTATTTTCGATACTGTTGTATCTAATACAAATTTTTAACATATATCAAATCAAATTTAAAGGGATCTAAATATGTGATACTAAGTTGTAAATTTCATTTTTTCCATCTTATATATTATTTAATTTACAGTTTATGAAGTTTTTACCACTTAACTTCGAAAATCTAAATTCTTTTTGTATTTATTGTGTTACAAAAAGGTATTTGGGATCATCGCAAAAGTACCAACGTTCAAGATAATTCGCCATGTTTCGTACGCGCTGAATTGGCAACCATGTACTTCGCAAAAAATATTGGCGACATTATATAAATCGGTGATACACAAGTTCCAATAAAAATATTTTTGGTTTTAAAAATGCAACTGCTATGTGATCATAAACTGTATTATTTTTGAACTTATACCTCAAATTTAAATCTTTGAAAATAACGAAAATAGATTCGATTCAATAGTTAAACAAATGTGTAAGCAATTTGGTTCATTAAAAGTTAGTTATATTTCTAGAAACAATATTTTGTTTCCTTAAAATTCCATACAAACAGAGAATTAAATTTTATTTAAAATCAGTCCAATAATTATCTTGGAAACATTATTCATTAAGAAGTGTCTTGGAAGCATGGAAATGATTGCTTGTGGAAAAAATCTACTTAAAAATGTCTGAAATTAATAAGGATACTGCCATAAATATATAAATTAGTAAAAAATTCATTTTAATATACTATAATAAAATAATATCAAATAATATACATAATAAATGATAGAATAAAATTATAAAAGAGAATAAAATTAAAAAATATATTTATAATAGCAAAAATAATGGATGACAATCAAATTTAAAGGTATTGGTAACCATATTGTAATGTTATCGCCCATCTTGACAATTGTCAACAACAACACTTGGTACGTAGTGTACCGATATCAAATTAGAACATTAATTTCAACACTAAAAACAACAAGCTGTGTCTCCTTTCCCCACCAACCTGAAATATTAAAAAAAAAAAGTCATTTAAGGATGGTTTCTACTATTTATCTTGTTTTTCTGTTTTTGTAATTCCATGGAAGAAAACTTGACATTAACAGCTGACAATTTTTCCTTTTTCTATGGGATATGGAGCGACAAAGGCTATTATCCCAGTAGCAGACAAGTATAATTGAATATGAATAAATATTATAATTTTCTGAGATACAAGTCTTTCACTTCCCCCCCACACTGAAACGATCGAGGGCCTGCTTTACGAATTAGTTTTCAACGCTTCATTATCTAAAAAGAAATTTTTTTCATTTATGCTTTAATCTGTTTAAAAAAAATTTATGCCAATAAGTATACTTTTTTAACTAATGCATTAGAAATAAAAACACCGAAATCTTGGTCTACCAGAAAATATGCAATATGTATAAAAGAATTACTTGTTTTATTATTATGGTACTTCCCGTATGTCAGACTGTCTTGCGTGTTTCTACTCCCATGTACAACACATACCTGCTTACAGGAGTTTTTGTACTAAAGTTGTATTAATTTTTAGTACTTACATACTATCGCAACTGTTTTGACGAGATTATATGAAATGAAGCACATGGTCGTGTCAATTTAACATGTTCAACATATGGAAAATCAGGGTTGCCAACATTCCAAATAATCATTCCGAATCCAGATAACGCCGGTATGATCATAGGACTCAGAAAAGGGAAAACACAATCTCACATCATTCCATGAAGTGATCGCATATATGTAATCATGGTCCTGAATGAATAAATAAATAAAAGCATAAAATATATTAATTATCAAGAATCTGATATATATCTCATTCATTTTCATCCAAATAAACAAAACACTATGGTCACAGTAAAGGTGTGTTGTAAACCAGAAGGTCAAAATGTTATGAATTAAAACTTACTTTGAGTGGGCTTTCTGCAGTAGCGTAACAAACAAAACCATATTGCGGTGGGAGGACCCAAAACCTGACAGCCACCAAGTACCTACCCTTTGTAAAATCCAACTTGGAGGCCCAAATGTTCTCCGTTATGCCACTGCCTTTCTGCACTATGTTATAAGATAAATCTGTATTTGAATATTATGGCAACAATGTTCAAGATAACTCGCCAAGTTGGCAGTACCAATTTTGCATGTGTTGTATGCGCTGAATTGGCACTCATGTGTTTCGTTTCTTATAATGTTACTAAAAGGCTGTGATAATATGTAAGTACTGTGATAAATCTAATTTAAACATTGCAGATCAATTAGTAATAAGACAAAATATGCATTAAATATTAGTACTAAGTAGATTTAATTTTTATATCATCACCAGTATGATCACAGGACTCAGAAAGAGGAAAATGAAATCACATATAAGATAGTGTGTTCCCTGAAGTAATCATGGTCCTGAACAAACAAATAAATAAATAAAAGCGTAAAATATACTTCATTGGGTTTAATATCAAGAATCTGATATATATCTCATTCATTTTCATCCAAATAAAAAAAACTTGGTCACATTAAAGGTGTGTTATAAACCAGAAGATCAATATGTTGTGAATTAAAACGTACATTCGCTGGGCTTGTGGCTTTATTATTATAAAAAATACCAGATTAATAAGATTTTTTTAGAAATATCACAATAGTTTTCAATCAAAGCAAAGTATTATGGTCATGAAAGTATAGCCTTTCTGCAGTGACGTATCGTACACCCCCATATTGTGCGGAGGGGCCCAAAGCCTTACAGCCACCAAGTACCTACCCTTTGTAAAATCCAACTTGGGGGCCCAAATGTTCTTTGTTACGCCACTGCCTTTCTGCACTATGTTATAAGATAAATCAGAACTTACATATTATGGCAACAACGTTCAAGATGACACTAAGTTGGTAATTCCAATTTCGCATGTGTTGTGTGTGCTGAATCGGCAATCTCATGTGTTTCGTGCCATATAATGTTACCAAAAGGCTGTGGTAATATGTAAGTCCTGTGATACTTATTTAAACAATGCAGATCAATTACTAATAAGCCAAAATATCCATTAAATAGTAGTTACGTAGATTTAATTTTTATACTTAATGTCTAATACCAAAAAGTAAAAATCATTCTTGAAATATATTATGTTCAATTTTACGCATTCTGTACAGTTAATTTTGATTCGTTCAGTATTCGAAAATAAGAGTGAAAGGAATCGTAAAATAAGTGTATTGAAATTGTTGAAACTTTTAAATAATTTCTGTATGTGAACTTTAAAGACATTTCCCATAACTTAATAAGCTAAAAAAGTACTTAAAAATTTTCAAGAAGCTACATTCAAGGCACCTTCTACTAACAGTGCTAATTGATGATAACTTAATACCATGTTCAGTCAATTGGTGAAACCATATTGCATACTAAAACATGTTCATACTACAATTCATACAAGCACATTTTACAGCTAAACCAGTGTTTCTCAAACTTCGGCCCCTGGGGCGATAACCTACGAGGGGGCGCGAGCATATCGAAAATAAAAGATTTAAAAAATAATTAATTTACTCTCTGGAATGAATTAAAACAAAATACTTTCAGACATAATAAAAATGCACTTTTACTCTGATATAATTTATAGCGATATTAAGTCATCTCTCTCAAAAATAAAAACTTTTTCAATACCTAATTAGCTATCTTTGATCCTATAACCAAATAAAAAATCTTTTATTTGATTTGCTATAATCCCATGATGAGAGATTTTTTATTAAGTTTTCTTTTTAAATCTAACATACTACTCTTTCAGAGAAAAAACAAATCCCAGAATCGGAAAAAATTTAGGAACATAAAAAATTCATCACTGTGATTATTTTTGAAATACTGCACATTATAGCTGTAATCTGTTTTTGCTGATAATCTGTTTGACCTTCTAAGTTATTGGTACGGTTAATTATGACCCCTCTCTTATGTGTTTGTTTCTCATTCAAGGAAGTTGTAAGTAATGTATTTCTCTGTTGTGCTCTTTTCCATGCAAAAGAGTTTTATGATATTTGGAAAATCACGGAGAGCACTTTGAAGGATTACTTGGCCAAGACTTATTTTTATGAGTATTCTAGAACATATAAACCATAACGAAAAAAGTTTTTTAGCAGCAACATACATAATGAATACACTTTTTACAATGAAGTGGTCGCGCGGGACACACAGATCACGAAATAGTTAATTCTGGCAAAACTGTTTATTTGTTACCAAAGAAAAATTGAAAAGTCCTTGAAAGTAGGTAAGTTTACTCTCTTTCTCTTAATTAAATTATTCACTGGAATCACGATTTGTATCGTGTACAATAAAATAATTATATATATATAAAAAGGATTGGGGTGACTCAATAATAACTCAATAATCGAGTGCGCGCCTGCTCCCGGGTAAGAGTCTTTTCGCTTTAAATATTAAAAATATACAATTATTCTTCATCGGAATTTTATATTATTGTTCATTACTTATATATAACGTCAATTATAAATGCTAATTCTGTGAGGCTTAAAATTACACTTCGCTTAAAACTAATTATAATTTGAGCAATCATTTAAAAAAATCATTTTACATTTTTGTAAACATTGTCGTGCACTTGGCTTTACTCTCCTTACAATTCAGCTATTATATCAATAATGTTTTATTTTCTTATAAATGAACTCATGCAAAGAGCGGGCACTTCAGCCGGTATACTTTTAATGTATCAGTGTGTGTGTGTGTTGCACAGAGTATTTTATAACTAATTAATACTAAATTAAGAATTGGGCTTGTCTTGCAAAGAATAAATTTTTATAAGATTAGAAATTGACTCTCTGGGTTCTTTTTCTATATTTATCTGATATCTATATTTTGTATTCGAAGCAGCCACCGCATTTTGCAATATGTTCAATTTAAAACTAGAGAAAGGAAAAATAACATAATAATTATCCTATTACTTAAATTTTTTTTTTTTGCTTAAAAGTAACGTATACAAAATTTAATACTTATGTTATTAATTTGTATGGTTTATAATTAAAAGATCGCTTATTGTAGCTTTAGCGTCAAAGTACATTATTATTGCATTCAGTATATTATTAATGTATAAGGGGGGCGCGATAAAAATTGTGATTGAAAAGGGGGGCGCCAGTATTTAAAGTTTGAGAAGCACTGAGCTAAACAATAGTTTTATGAATGTAACATAATGGTCATTGGTTGACCACTTTTCAAAGCAGAATTTAAAATGGGGTTTTATAGTAGTTGGCCATGTGTCATGACATAGATAACGCGCTTTTCACTTTTGGATTAAAGTGTTGGATTCGGCGACCGGAATCGATCACCAAACAACTTACCGTAAAATCCGGCGTATGACGCGCACTTTGAACACAAAAAATAAGATTGAAAATTAAGGGTGCGCGTTATACGCCGGGTATAAAAACGATAGCTTTAAAAATAACAAAAAGAATGCGCATAAAAAAAATTAACTTTTAGATGTATCGAAACATTGTTTATTTAAAAGAAACGACTTGCCTTATGAACAAGAACAGTTGCAGTTCTAGAAGTATACTATTTTTTCAAAAGTCTGGGATAATACCTCGAAAAAATTACTTCAAAACATAAAAAAATGTATACTAACATTTCAGATTTCTTCGTTAAAAAGGGTGCGCGTTATATGGCGAATATACCTAAAATTTAAAATATTTAGCTTGAAAGTATAGGTGCGCGTTATACACCGGTGCGCATTATACGCCGGATTTTATGGTAATTAAATGCATTACTGATAACTTTATAATTTTTTTTATTTCTCATTAATATTTCTTTATTTTCATTGTAAAATTCCGCTTTGTAATTTCTCTTTTCACCTATCGCTAAATTAAGCTGCTTGGCGCTAATTTCGGTTGCTAAACAATTAACTTCGCCAAGGACACCCCGCCCCCTATTCTATACTGAAACCCAGGGTGAGTTACATTAAAATGTTGCTTGCAAATGAATTTTGTTTTGACGACAAAATTAAACAATATGACTTATGAATCAAGTAAATTGCTTTTTAAATAATCCGCGCAAACAATGTAAACATTTACCATATCGCGAAACTGGCATTCAACCATACAGAGAGTGTAATTAATATATATATATAATTTTACTAACATATATTAAACATACATTAAAAACAAATCATGTACTTTTAATTTTACAAATAAGAGAAAAACAGTTAAGTAAAATATAACAACAAAGAATCAAGTACTCATTTTAATGTTTTCCTCCACGTGTAGCGTGGTAGATACGAAATATATATATATATATAGTTCGTATTTTGTGACGAAGCCGGTCTCTTCCCCCTATTTGCTAACAGGCCCCTTGCCGACAGACGTTGCGAAAATTCCAGACATTTCCCTAATTGCTGGGGAAGAATTTCGTAACTGGGTGGTCAAAGTTTCGGACCCTTTTTCCCAGGCTGTCCCCACCGTCAAAAATAGACGCAGTAACATTGTGCTATCGTTGCTCACGATTCGGTGACGACAGCGCGTCTGAAAACTTACAATGTGCACCGCGCCATCGGCGCTCATTGGGCAAGAGATCAGACGGGCTGAGTCCGACAGGGGCGGCAGAAGAACAAGAGATCAAGGAAGCCGAGACCGACAGGGACGGCAAGGGAGCCAAGACCGACTGGGGCGGCAGAAGAACAAGATATCACAGAAGGATGATTAGGAGAGTTATAAGGAGAGGGAGAGAGTCCGGAAGGGAGACTGGATTTTGAAGGAGGCCGGTGAGGTCCCTTGAGCGAGAAAAGAAAGCGATAGCGAGCCCGTGAAGTACGGCGGTCTCCGAACTGGGAAGATCCGGGAATGGTCCGAGTCCCGATCAACGAAAGAAAGCGATACTTGATCCACGAAGTAAGGAGGATTTTGGAACGGTAGAAATTGCAAAGGAACACGTCGAATTTGGAGCCAGCGAACTCACCCAGACTCGGTGTGGAATCACCGAGAGTGAACTCTGTTTACGTATCCTAGGTATAGAACTTTCCTCTACAGTGTCGAGTTAGGACACTATTTTATGCGAGAGATAAGAGACATAGTAGCGAAAGAGACTCGAAATCTGTGGACCCTTTTGCTATTGAATTGTGAAAGAATATTCTAATTTTATTTTTTTGATGATTTTCTTACTGAGAAATAAATAGTTTATCCCAGAGCTGTGTGAAATCATTACAATTTGTTGTTGAGCCCCAATGTTCAAAATATATTGCCGGTATATTAAGAAAAAAGAGACGTTCTAAACCTTGAAAAAAATAGATTTTTCAATTTTCATCTTAAAAAAAAGTAGATTTAATTCTGATTCCAAAAATGTATAACATGTATAGGTTTAAAGCTTAATATCCGAGTAATTGCAGTTTTAAAATGTAAGCAACAGCTGTCACGCCTGTTGTTTACGTTATCGCACGTCAACCGCCACGCCCATCTTACAGCTGACCGAAGCATGTTTTTATGTAGGTTGGTGTTTTTATATCACTTAATCTGATTTATTTATTTTATTCTTGTTGTTTGAGAAGGACTATAACTACTCAACTCAATCTTGTTTATTCCCAAGCTGTGTGTGGGAATTTTAAACGTTTTCCTTTCTCGTGCTTGAGTTACAAACACGTGAATTACGAACTTCATATTTTGACTCCTAATTTACTTTTTTTTTGTTTACATTCAATTTGTTTGCAATTTGCGAGAATTTTAAACATCTGCAATGCCTCGAACAAAAAAGTTTGGGCAAGTCAAACGTCGTTTAATTCGTGTAAAAACACTTCAGTAAAT